>VDFB02062378.1:0-92153 GCA_007258455.2 Sequoia sempervirens
AACCATCCTAGCTTGCATTCTGTAGCCTTCTCTCCAATATTAGAGATTTAGTGCCAACATTTTTTTACTATGAACTTCTAATGTCACGTTCTAATCATTTCCTTACCAATGAGGATCAAGTTGCATTCCAATCCTCGATCCATGTGTTTATGACAAATGAATTGGTTGCATTACATAAAATATATGCTTAATAATTGGGGGAGTTTGATCCCCGGTGTAATACAAAATAAATAAGGAGTTGAGTATGTACAAATCATGAGGAAAAACACTAGATGCTAGGGCGCTTTAGTGTATTGGACAATAAATTACACTCACTTTGAATTTATAAGTTGTAGTAGGCCTTGTCAATGGAGCACTATTCAAAGTTCTTGCTATTATCCACAAAAGTGAGAGCATCCTGCTAGATCTGTCACTCTTCATTTTGGTTAAGTTTGAATGCCATGTAAGTAAACCTTGGGATTTGCACAACCTACAATTTGTGCCAATCATTTTGGTTACTTGTGGAAGCCACCATCAACTCTCCCTTAAGATGGTATGAGCCTTGATAATACATAAATCCCAGGGGTTAACATTTGAAAGATAAATAATTAATATTAGAAACATTCATCATTGAAACCTCACATTAACTATAGTCTCATAGATACAACATTTAGTTGATGTATGCATCTCATTGACCTTTAGCTAATAGAGGTAAACACACATAAAAGAGAACACATCTATGTCCCTTAAGAGGCAAGAAGAGGATTGTCTATGCACAATATTAATCTCAATTTTTTGGATGCTTGTTTCCCTTCATAATATAGTGCTACTCCTCGATGTAGAAATTTGAAGTGTCATGATGTTCAAATGCATTCTTGTGTTATATTTAAAGTGACACCAAAAATAATTGTTTGCATTTCTTTACATTTTTTAAAATAATTCACAAGTGAATTACTTATGAAACCCTATCGACGTGCCCATCACACATTAAATGTGATTACTAATTAATTATTTTTTTAGTATAATGTGCAACGAAAAAATGTCTCACCTAAGTATTATGAATAAATTGTTATTATCAATAATTACAACCAAGACTTAAATTTGATAATAATCCATATCTATCAAATAAATGTTTCATTACCATTTTCCAATAAAAATTTAAAATACGTTTTATTTAAAATAAATAAGTCATAAATTCTTTAGAAAATTGGTCCCCCCGAGTGTTCATAAAATTTTAATTGTATTAAAAAAAAACATAAATTTAGCACTTAAAAATTCCGACCTACCCTTGCCGATAAGTGATTGAATGATGAAGGGCGGCTACACGTGTCAGTCCGACTTGAAGTTCGACCCGGCCAGGACCGGGACCATTCGACAAACCTGAGTTTGCTTGTCGAATAAAAGATAGAAAGAAGGTAAAAGTGACATAGGTATGTCCTCCCAGAGTTGAGTATAAAATGTAAAAAAATAACACTTTAATGTCGCAATGATTTTCTCGCGACCCGAACCCCGAGCAGGGGAGAAGAAACTTATCGTACCAATCATAACAATCCATAGATATGATTAAATGACACGTAACGGAGTCTAAACGTTGTTCTTCAACGGAAAGCACTTTTGCACCTTGGAGTGGAGATAACGCTGACTACCTAGCTTTATGCCTTTTTTGGTCTTGCCATGGAATTATTGTAGCAAGAGGGATCATAGTGGCAGTTAAACTCAATAGTAGGAGTATGTTTCAAATGTGAAGATATTACTAGCAATTAGCAATGGCACCTTGGTGGGCAATAGGTACGTTGAAGAGTTGTGGAAGGTCAATTAGGGAGAGTTTTTGGTATGATTTTTTTGCAAATCATATCCTTTTGTTTAGAATGTAGACAAAAACTTTAGAATATCAGCCTTTGTTATAAAAATTCAGAAATTCACATTATTAATCTCATTGTTAAAAAATATAGAATGATTGAGACGAGAGGCATTGTTGGAGTCAATTCTGTGATGTCTTGAGCTAGAACAGATGGTATGGGAAGTTAAAAGATACAGAGGAATGAAATAAAGATGCCCAATAGCAGGTTGTGGGCATGGCTGGTCATGTATTGTACTAATGAACAAGTTGCTTACACTTATGATGTTGCTTCTTTTTGCTTGTGCAACCCTTACATAATGTTAGAAGTAATGTTGAATAGGTATCTTGTAAGCTTCGATGACAACATGCTGCTAGCTAATATTCGGGACAGTTTCCTTCATGGGCTAAAATAATAGACCTGAAAATGACTTCATTAGAACATATTTGTTTAACTTATGACTATCAAAAAAATTGAGAGTGTCTGACCTAACATCCCAGATCACAAGAAGCTATAATTAAATTGATTTGAATTCTATACCAACTCACCAACTTTGCTATTCCCCACTTTGCTGCTAATAGAAAATCCATCTCCAGAAAAGATAGTGGTAACAGTCTACAAGCATAATCAACTCGACTTAAAAAACAAGAAACTATTCTACCATGTTCGTGCACAAATTCCATGTCTGGCATACATGTCAGCATAAAGTTTTTCCGCATGCCCCGCAACCCGCCGATACGCAAGAAACAAAGGAGCTACTTATTACCGTAGATTTATATTTCTTTGTGCATCTCTTCATCAAGGGCTGGCCGCTATTCCGCGTTCGTCGTCCGTTCCGCAAATAAATGAAAGTCATGGCGGTGTCCCGGAGAAGGTGATGCATACAAAACCAATCGAAAAGCCAAATAAAGTATATTTTTTGATGATAGAGTACCATCCAGCTACTGTGAATGATATGGATTCATCACCTGCAAGAGAAGAAGATAAGAGTGCTAATCTTACTCACTTGACTAAAGAAAGGAGCTTAGAGCTAGCAATACTAGTCAATAAGGACAAAGGGCATGAGTGTTGCATCTGCCACAAGGTCTTTTCATCAGGTCAAGCTCTAGCGGGCACAAGAGATGCCATAGGATAGCTGACAAAGTTACGGAAAGGGCTGATAGTGTGACTTCATCAGAGAAGAAACCAAAGCTAGTGAGAGATCAGGCGAGAGAGCCTCTTTTTCATCTCAACCAGCCTACACTAGCGGAGGAAGACGATTTGAAAGCTGCTTATGCTATGGTGGAAGTGGTTTCTGCTGATGTTGTGGCCATTAATACTGGGTTTAGGTATGTAGAGTGTAACATATGTGGCTGCTTGTGCACATCTATAGATGGCTTGAGGGCTCACCAGACTACCCATGCCTAGATGCCACCTTTTTTATCACATTTTCCATGGAAAATCACATGTAAGCACAATTGTTAGAAATTTCTTTATCCTAGTTCTAAGGGGAAATCACTTGAAGATTTCAAGCCAAGATTTAAAACAAAATTAAATTAAATTATATAGGGGAGAGGGGCCCATAATGGAGCAGGGTTCAATAGTGGGGATAGAAGTAGTCCTTAGTGGGCCCCATAGTGGAGCACTTTAATATCCAATTGCAAAACACTTTTTATCCATAAAGTACGTAAAGTGACAAATCATGTGATGCCACATCAGCACACCAATAAAACAAGTCTTAGTGCACCACTATTGGTCTCACTTTTTTTTTGGGCCTTTTTGGATACCTTAACAAAAAAACATGTTGATATGGCATAATATTTGATGATGTGGCCCTAAAATGAAATATAGAAGCACATGAGTTGCCAAATAAACTGTTGTATAGAATTGGGAGTGATTTGAAATTTCCACGTAGGATTTTGAGCAACGTGAAGTTAGGGTGCTCCACTATAGGCCCCTCTCCCCTAATGACACAACAAAGGATCTTGGACGACAAATTGTACATGGGCATTTGAAGATCGACACCCTGGTTTGTTGATGCTTCGACCTGGCAACGATTCCATTCACCTACTGGGATGCCAAACCTGGTGTGCACTAAAAAAACTAAAAAAACCCCTATCCATACATACCTATTCCAATCACAAGAGGACCAACATGTATGCATGCCACAACTCCTCATAAAGCCCCCCATAATCACTCCCTACACCAAATCTAAGTCCAACCCATCAAAGAAACAAGCAGATTAGTTATATGCCAAAATGGGTACTTTCTGGGGTCATCAAAAAACACAAAAAAAGAGGGGAAAAAAGCTCAAATGACTTACCAGTTCCCCTACTAGCTTCATCAAACATAAAATTTTCCATGGGGCTCTTGAAATTGTTCTCTCTGTAACCTGGCATTCTTCTTCCAATTGTGTTTTTCTTTTTGTACTTTCTTTTTTCACTGTAACTGATTACCCAACAAAAAAAATCAGAAACCAAGCAAGCCCAACAATGCCACATAGCTCTATTCTCTATAAAACTACCCCATATATCAATCTACATGTCGAACAACTCTATTCTCTGTAAAACTATCCCATGAACCAAAACCAATCTTCCTATAGCCGTTGCTTCAATCTACTCGTGCAATAAATGAAAAATGAAAATATGGGGGTTTTAGGGCTTACATAACAAGCCAACTGCACAACAAGACCGATGGAAGACACAAATAGCGATGGGGAAAGCAACAAAAAAGGGTGAAAAAGGATGAACGACTGAGATGCGTTCAATCTTCTTGCATGCCCTGAGAACAACTCTGCATCGTCGATAGGCAAAATGAGCTTCTCAAGCTCAAATAGGGACATGCCTTTGGCATAATTATTTTTATTGAAAAATTATTCAGTAATATGTTTATTATTTGATAGGCAATAAATAATGATTAATTTATTAAGATCATTCAATACAATTGTATGGACACAATATTAAGGTAATCATGTATCACATATTTAGGGTACCGGTTATCAGTCATCAGGTGCATCATATGTATTTGAGGACTTATGTTCATGGCGTATGTCGTGCTTTAGGTGTGCAACATTTATCAGGAGACAACGAAATTAATTTACAACTTGATAGCCGATGGTTTATACATACACTAACTACTTATACCAAGTTTTATTATTTTATATTATACTTATGAAATATAATATATTATATATATATATAAGTATTAGTATTATATTATTTATATTAATATATGTATATATAATACCATCATATAATATTTATATATAATGCTATTATATTAATAATATATTAATACATTTATAAATACAAATTATACATATTAATATTTTTATATTAATATATCATAATGTATATATAAATATATATTATATATTATTATAATTATAAGAATAATATAAATCATTATTATATATAATATTACAATAAATATTAATATTATATTATTATATTTATATATGTATATGATATTTAGATATATAATATACTTATAATATATTACAATTTGAAATCTTATTAGCTGCATTATATATTATTAAGAAATCTAATTAAATGTTAATACTTTGATTCATGAAACAACATGAAAAGTAAAAAAAAATTCAAATAAAACAATGGGTGTATTATATATTATAAGTATATTAATATAATGGTATATAATAATATTATTTATAAATATTATATTATTGTATTATATATATATAATTGTTAATATGATATATTTACATACATAGATATAAATAATATAACAAATTAATACTTTTTTTTTTATCGATAAGCTTGCAATAGAGCTTCTTTGTATTAATATTGTAAGAAAGCTTACATCTTTGATATAAAAACTAGACCTAAGCCTAAGCTTTAGTGTTTACTTAATTCTTTCTATATAGTTATGGTCTATGAGCAAAGTTCAAAATAATCTACTACCATATTTTGATATGCATATATTTAGTTGTATATATAATTCTTTCACCTAATCTTTCTCCTCCTTCGCTAACACCTGTTCAAAAATGCATACATCCATTCATTCCAAATATGGGCTCCAGGTTGGTCATCTTCCATAAAAAAGAGTGACCTTTTGCAACCCAGTCATGATGTTGTGCCAAAGTGGTAGTCACAAAGTTCACTAGGAAGGGGAGCCATAACACCTTCTTGTCTCTGTCATGTAGGCGTTATATGTCCCTATGGTGTGGAATCTCGTAGCCAGGCCTAGCCACATCCAATATAACCTCTAGGCCTTTGAGAAACTCCTTCTTGATCAAATCTTTCGCCAAACCCCCCACCATCTCCTTTGATTCACCTAAATCCAATAGAGTGAAAGCGACATCTATGTTAACTCTGTATCTATCCTCCGCCATCGGAAAGTTGACCCCTAGAATGAGCACTTTATTGTAGTGAGCTCCAACTTTTGTTGAGTTTTAAGGACCATTTTACCCTATGGTTTGTAACCTCTCCCAAAAAATCCATTTGTCTTTTCAAGTGCACCAACCTCACAAGCGTGTCCATCACTATCAAGTGATATAGTTTCTAAATTTGTAGACATGTGTAACTTAATCATAGATTGCTCGTTTTAATAGACTCCCCACCCCTTTTTTGCATGGGAAGCCACTTGGACCAATAGAGAGAAAAGTACGACATTCATATCGCTAAGCTTATTTGTGATCTTTCTTATTTATTTAATGCCAAATTGGCCTTGGTATTTTGAGATCATCCAAGTGATGTTACTTCCCTAACACCCTTTGTCTGACAGGTGTTACCTTATGTCTTATCATTATTTTGATAGGAGAATGTGCTTGGATCGCCTTGAAGATAAATTATTATAGGTGTTGTGGGGCTTAATGGCTATAATCAATCTTTAAAGTTCTATTAGTTTCCAGGTTGGAAATCTCGTTAGCCACCACATTTACCTCCCTATACACATGGTTTGATGTGAAACTCCTAAAAGTTTCTATTTTCCTAAAATATTCTCTAAAAAATTTAATTTCCAATTTTGGATTGACCTTGTTTAGATGGCATTTGTGATGATTTTCAAATCTCCTTCTACCTCTAGGTCCAAAATCCTATTGCCTTGGTAGAGCTCTAGGTTGTAAAGCAAAGCTTGCATCTCTACAATGTTGCTAGTCTATTCTTGAAGTGGGATGGAGGCACTACATACTTTCCTTCCTTCCCAATCATGGATTATGCAACTTGCATCGAAGGTTCCAAGGTTGCCTTGTGATGCCCCATTGAAATTTAATTTGTACCAACCTTGTTTAGGAGTCTTGACCATTTGGCCTTTGTTCTAACTTTAGTTGAAGCCTCACCACCTATCCCAATCACCAATGGTGGTCAAAGACCATGCCATCATTTTGATATATCATTATCCCATACTGTCCAAGATTTAGGATTTGGTCTCTTTGAGTTCGACTATTTGCAACTTCCACTATTGTCACTTCTAATTTATTAAAAAAGGATGGTAAGCTCAATTATTTTCCTTGGAATAGTTTCCTATTATGCTCCTTCCAAATTTACCATATTGTTACTGATGGGCTTATTATCCATAGGCATGAAAATGTTGCATTCTTACTTAGAGTTGGCCAACATTTGAATAAGCTCAGTATATCACTTGGGAGAGCACTTATCCACCCAATTTTGACACATAGCTATCTCTAACATTCTTGGATGAATTCACATGCAAAAAGGAGGTGGCTTGCATCTTCCTTCACACATTTGCATATATGTATATATGATATTTATATATAGTTCACTATTATATAATATAATTTATATAATCTAATAAGTTATTATATTAATTCTCATAATTTATGAGATTATAATATATTATAATTTTAAATCTTATAGCTACATTATATATTATTAAGAAATCTAATTAAATGTTAATACTTTGATTCGGGACACAACATGAAAAGTAAAAAGAAATTCAAATAAAACAATGGGTGTATTATATATTATAAATCTATTAATATACTTATAAATATATTAATATAATAGTATATAATAATATTATATATATATATATTATATTATATACTATATATATAAATATGAAAATATGATATATATATAATATAATATTAATACTTATTATAATATTATATAATTATAATTTACATTACTATTATAATTATAATAATATATAATATATATTTATATTAGAATATATTAATATATAATAATATTAATACATTATTAATATAATAATTAGCCTTAAGCATTTTATTAAAGCTTAGTCCACATTATTTAGTGTTTCTTTCTACTTTTCATACTAAAAAAGTGCTTTTGAAAGGAAATTCACTATGCCATCACTTGCTGAGTTTATTGTCTCTCATAAAGGAGCAAGATAAATTAATTCAAATGGATACTATGAAGTCTATAAATCCACACACTCTTGTTGCTATTGATCACAAGGATTCAAATAATAAGGAAAAGAAACATAATACGAATCTAGATGAGGACCAAAATCACAAGTCCATCAAATACATTTTCATCATCAAAAGGGAACAATTGTAAGGAGAGACCCACATGTAGTTATTGTAAGAAAAATGGGCATTAAGAACATCAATGTTGTTGTAGCTTGATAAGCTTGGTTTTCATTGATGTCAAAAGTATTGTTACACCCCAATTGTGTATTTACTATTTACTATTACTACATGTAGGATAAATGTGAATGTAATTTGAATTCCGAATGAGAATAAATTGAGCTTGCACTTTGTTATCAGTGAATTATGAATGAATGTTATTTCATTTAATAAAATGTGAAGAAATGCATATATGCGAAATGGATAGTTATTGAATTAGATATTCTAACTATGGAGATATATTATGTGAAAGCATATTTTGTTGAACAATTGACTACCGTGGGAATGTGTTAGTTGGATGCATGTATATGTTCAATCCTCTAGGTGCGAGGGGAAGTATCACTCAGGAGAAGATCTTGGTCGAGTAACCAATAACGTAACCTATTTAAGCTTACACACACACTCACAGTAGAATAGTTGAGTCAAGTTATTGTGTCAAGAATTGGTAAGTCATCCTTAGTACAAATGCCTGCATTAGTAAGGGTTATGATTACTGTTGAATGCATGCTTAGGTGATGTTTATCTATTAGAGCTTATGAGTTCTTCCTTGAATTACTATGCTTGTATTGATGATGGGAACACACATGGGATGTATGTATATGTATACATATGCATGTCGACGATAGACCATACACATGAAGGAACAGGTACATGAGCATACATAGGTAGACGTACCTATGCACACTTATGAATAGGTTGCTTATGAGCATGGATCTATCAAATGGAAAATACGACATGAATGTGTATATGTATTAATACACCACACGTCTATACCCTATCAATGGCAATTGTGTATGTACTTGTTTGTGCAATCGAATGTGTGTGTGTGTGTGTGTGTATATCCATATGTATACATGTGTTGATACACACGTATGTTTGGAAAATAGACATGCCCATATGAATGTATCAACATATGTACACATACATGTAGAGTCTAATTAATGTGTTGTAAAATTGGTAAATTCTACTCAATTCAGAGGGTTAACTGGCTAAACAATCCACTTCACATTGTTAAGACTACATTAAATCATCAACCAAGGTGCATAAGCTTATGATGACCAGTACTGCACTATATGTGCCTTCGCGGACTCATGTTCACCTAAATTATCCTATACAAACTTATTCAAACTATTCTACTTTGCTGGAATCTTACAAAATTGCAAAAATAGTAAAAGTAGTTATCGAACCTAATGGCTACAAGTACTTGCAACATAGGCTATAGGTGACTGCTAATAACAAGAATATAATCAATCTAGAACTTATTCAAAATAATAGAACAATCAAATTTAACCTCTGGAGTGGTAATATTCACTATTTATACAACTATTCATGAACAACAACTACTGTAATCAATCATAAAAACTATTCTACTTTACCTGCAATGTATTTATGAAACAAATGAAAATGGTATTAATAGGAATGCATAAATGAATAAGTAAATGAAGTGAAAGGAAGTACCTCAAGTGGCCAGCTTAGGGGACTGTTTCACTTAACTAAGAACCAAATCTAACTCAGAATCTTAAGCATCCATGTAACATACAACTCCATTCATTGCATGTCACCAAATATTCAAATAGAATCCTTCTTGCAGATTGTATTCAATAATGGCATTTTAACAACATGTTTTTGGATAACTTAAAATTGGAAAATGACTAACTGCTTGATAAATTGTAACAACCAACTAATTGTGCAACAAAATCATCCCCTATCTTTATACAAAACTGGGGAGAGACTTATTCAAACTACTAAATAACTACAACCATTAATCCCACTCCTAGATACAAGGATATGAAATTCATATTGGCTTATTTATTCTAACTAAAAAGGAAGAAAAGACTTATTCAACAAAGAACTTAAATGAAAAAAATTGCATGTGAAACAAATTAGCAATTGTTTAGAGTTCTAGAACAAGTATCCTCCTTCAATATTTATTCCCTCAATGATGGTTGACGTCCAGCTCCATAGCTTCCTGCACTTTAGGCAGTTTGAACTCCATTAGTCCCCTATTTCACTGCCTTGGTTCTTACTACAAATACTCTATTCTTGTTACCTCGTGCTGCGTGATAGAGAGGTTAATCCATGCAACATACATATATACAACTAACCTTCATAATTAAATCACAAAATTCTATTCATATGCATACATTCTCATATTAAATCATGCAATTGCTATGAATATTATCACCATATTTCATATTCTTCAAAATAGGTTCAAAGTTGCAAGGTATGTTATGAAAGGATAACATTTTATGGAATTTTTTTTGATGAATAGGCATTAATCTATATTAAATTAAATATTAGAATACATATTCACAAAAAAAAGTGGGTGTTAAGAAGGCACACCCCAAGAGTCACATGGGTAAAACCTAGAAAAAATAAAAAATAACCAGTCACATAGGCATAGCCCAAAAGTCCATGATAATAAACAAGAAAAAGGCTATTAAGCAGCCAAAGCAGTGCCAATAGAGCCAGGAGGGTCTTTGTCATCCAATTTCTTCCCCATACATCAACAGGGTCTAGAGTGACATTAGGAGGAGGACCCCAACCATCATCAACATCTTTTTCTTTATCTTTATCTTCCTCGTGTTGAGGCGAGATTGCAAGTGCAAGCCGCAATTTTTTTTTACCAAAGTTTGGCCAAATAGAGCCAAAAGTAGGAGGGTCATCAAAGGGCCACCTGGAACCACCACCGCCGCTCCTTGTAGCTCCCCTATTGGGCCACCCCTGGCCAGCTCGTGGAGGAGGAGAGCGGGTCCACCGAGGAGGGTGAGAACCACACCGAAGAGGAGGTTGAGAGCGAGGGCGCGTATAGCCACTCTACCATTGGCCTCAAGAAGGTGACCAATCGTGGGAGGAGGTGGGAAAAGTGGGCACCCGAGCAACAGTACACAGGGCATTGCCCCAATAATCCAAAAGCACCTGCAGGTGAGCCACCTCAAGTACAACTTTATTCGCCTGCACTTGAATATGTAAGAGCACATTAGAACAAATAATAGCTTTAGAATACAAAGAAACATTTTTATCCATTTGAGTTTGAGAAATTATGCAAGCATTTCTATCTTTCCAAATAGTGAAGAGGATTTCCACCTTGAAAGTGTGCCAAAGTTGGGTATACTTAGCAAGAAGTCTGGGTGAGTCACCCAACAAAATCATATGCTAGGAAAAAGGCTCCAATCTAAAGGGCTGAAAGAAGTCTTGAATCCAAGTCCAAAACTGCTGGGTTCTGGTGCAAAACCAAAAGAGATGCTTAAAAGACTTGGCTTGCCTACAGAAAGGGCAATGAGGGTCCTGGACCCCTAAGTGAACAAGCCAAGAACCCACAGGCAAGCCTTGGAAAAGAATACACCAAGCAAAGTGGGAAAGTTTTGGCTCAACACTTGCAGACCAAGTGGCAGAAAATATTTTTTCACCAAACATGAGTGGGAGATTGAAGAAGCCACCTCTGGTTCAGACTTTCGAGCATAGGAAAGTGCGGTGAAAGCCACCTATAACCAAGCCTAGGCTTGTAGTTTATGAAAGGGGTATTTGGGTACCACTTCCAATCCTTCCACCAGGGTTGGACCCACGAATTCTCACCTTATTGAAGTATTTATGAAGGAATAGCATTCACCAGACCATCATAAGTAGCACGGTCCTAGTTTTGAAGTCTGTAAAGGGCACAAAAATCTTTCCATGGCATGATGCGCATTATGGGTATATGAAACACCTATTGTAAGGTTTGAATGCCTTTCTTGTGGAATCTGAGCACCTTAAGCCATGGTGATTTAACTAGAGGCTGACCATTGCTAGCAAACAGAGGCAACCACCAAACATTATGTTGATTGAGTGAAAGCCCATCATAGAAACCAGAGCCAGCCCAACGGAGCCAGGGCTTAACTGCCTCCTAGGCTTTCCAAATGCTTTTGGCCACAAAAGTCCCCACAATCTGAATTGGTTCCTTCATGACCAGAAGGGTTTGAAAACCAATTCCCTTCCAGGTGGGTCTATGAATAGGAAATCCTGTCTGAAAACAATGCTTGAGGAGAATTTTCTAGGCCTTATCTCCAGTAAGGGCACAAATTATCCATTTTATACACAAGGCAGTCCCTTGTCGTTGAGTGGAAAGTAACCCAAGACCTTTAGAATCTCTAGGAAGGCAGCAAAATTTTCAAGCAACACGGTAAAACCTTATATGAGACTCGACAAAAGCCCAAAGAAAGTTCGGGAGCAAATTTCTGAGTTTGGTATAAGCCACTTTTGAAGGGGTTGAACATGAGGAACAATAAACATGGGTAGCTACAAGAATTTTGGAGCACACTTGGAATTTCCTTGCCAGAGAGAGGGGCTTAGTAATCTAGTATGTGAGCTTTTGCTCAACTTTGGTGAGAAAAACTTGCCATAGCTTGGTCAGAGAAGCCTGGAAAGCAAAGGGAATGCCCAAGAATCAAAAGGTTTCTCCTGGCCTAATCCACTTCCAACTGTACTGCTGAAACCAGGGAGGAATGGGTGATATTGATTGACGATAGCACAAAGTTTTGTGCCATTGAATGACAAAACCAGATGCAAGGAAGAATGTATTGCTCAGACATCCTAGGGCAGCCTTGATATTTTCTTCTTCCTCTAGGAGAGTGAGGAAAGAGTCATCAACAAAATGGCCATTAACCAGCTGGGCCTGAGAATTGGGCAGCGAGATGCCTTTGACACACTATTGAGAAACTACATTAGCCAAGAGGTAACCAAATCCTTCAGTGGCAAGCACATAAAGAGAGGGAGCAAGCGGAAAAACTTGCCGAATGTAATGAAAAATCCCAAAGGCAAGAGATTGGTGGCCATTAATGGTGAGACAAGTAGAGGCATCCGCAAAAATCATTTGAACAACCTGAATAAAATTAGGCCCAAACCCCAAGGCATGTAGCATAGTAAGAATGTTGATGAGAATGCTTTCAATCTCCCTATTTGTGACCTCCACTTGACCATTAGCCTATGGATGATAGGGTGTTGATTTCTTATGTCTAATTTGGTATTCCTCAACCAAATTGGTGATTAGATTAGAATTAAATTAGGGCCCTTGGTTAGTGACTATTTCTCTAGATACTCCATACCTGGTAAAAATATCTTCATATAAAAACTTAGCCACATTACCATCTCTGGAAAATTGTAGGGCCTTAACTTCCACCCATTTTGTCAAGTAATTAGTGCAAACAAGGATATATTCCTTGTAATTGGATGTAGGATATATTGGACCAATGAAGTCTAAACCCCATTTATCAAAAGGTGTCAATGTCAACCGAGGTTGTAAAGGCATCTCATCACTCTTTGTTGGCCTTCCCATCCTTTGACACCTATCACAACTCCTAGTGTATTTAACAACATCTTTATGTAAAGTAGGCCAATAATAGCCAGTTGTGAGGATCTTAAAAGTTGTTCTCTTTGCTACAAAATGACCTCCACATGGCTCATCATGGCATGCTTTCATGATATAAAAAATCTCACCTTCTATGATTCATCTTCTCATGATGTTATTAGGCCCTGTATAAAATGGATAACTAGATATCTAGGAGTAAGGAAAACATTTGTGAACTAGTTGTCTTTTCTCTCTTGGTGAGAAATATGGTGGAATCTTCCTTGTGACCAAATAATTAGCAATATCTGCAAACCAGGTTATGTGTACTTGCAAAGCAAACAAGTGTTCATTAGGAAATAAATCATCCACCACTCCTTCAGTTGATTGTGTTGGAAGTCTTGATAAGAAATCTGCCACCACATTTGCTTTACTAGGTTTTTCTACAATAGTAATATCAAATTATTGTAAGAGTAGTAACCATCTTACCAATCTACCTCCAACTACTGGCTTGTTCATCAAATATCTGATTGTTGTGTGATCTATATGGACAAAGACTGGATATCCAGTAATATAATGTCTAAATTTATTAATAGCATAAACTACAACAAGCATCTTTTTTTTTTTTCTAGTATATTTTAATTCTGCCCCTTGAAGATTCTTGTTGATATAATAAATTGCATACTCCTTGTTGCCATCCTTCTGACCCAAGACTGCTTCAATGGAAAAATCTGAAGCATTTGCATATATATGAAATGGGAGAGTCCAATTAGGTCCTCTCAACACTAGTGCTTGATTCAAAGCTTTCTTTAGTTCTTCAAAGGAGTGTTGACACTTAGAGGTCCATTCAAACTCAATGTCCTTACTTATCAGAACAAATAAAGGTGCAACAATCTTACTAAAATCTTTGATAAATCACCTATAGTAGCCTGCATGACCAAGGAAGCTCCTAATATCTCTGTTTCTGAGGAACAGGTAAGGTAGATATTATCTCAATTTTGTGTGGATCAACTTGGATTCTTGCACTGGATATAAAGTGTCCCAATACTATTCCCTATGTCATCATCATGAAACACTTCTCATTGTTGAGTGATAGGTTGTGTTCCTTACACCTTTTTAACACTTTTTCCAGGTTGCTGAGAGCTTCCTCATAACTTTCACCATAAGTGGTGAAGTATTCCATGTATATCTCCATGCAATCATGTGCATAATTAGAAAATATGTTGATTATCACTCTTTGAAAGGTAGTTGGAGCATTGCATAAGCCAAAGGGTAGAACAGAGTAAGCATAGGTCTCAAAAGGACATGTAAATTTTGTCTTGTCCTGGTCCTCTGGATCAATTTTAATTTGGTTATAACCACTAAAACCATCAAGAAATGAGAAAAACTTCTTCCCAACTAGTGAGTCAAGTACCTGATTGATGAAGGGCAGAGGAAAATGATCTTTTCTAGTGGCTATATTTAATCCTTGTAGTCTACATAGATTCTCCATTTCCTACCTTTCTTAGGAACAATTACCAAAGGTGAGACCCATTCACTATTTGAGATTGGGTAGATAAAGCCCGCATCAAGGAGCTTTTGTAGCTCAGATTTCACTATCTCCCTAAGAGCAAGATTCATACGCCGCTATGGTTGCTGAATAGGTCTATAACCATCATTAATGTAAATCTTATGCATGCATAGATCAAGATCTACGCCCTTCATTTCATGGTAATCCCATGCATATGTGATTGCATGTGTCTGCAACACTGATTGCAAATAATTCTGCTATTCCTCTATCAAGGCATTATTGATATTTGACTTCCTTCTTGGCATAATTTCTAACTCCTTTGATGACTCTTGAACTGATGAGAGATCAAGGCTTGGTATGATGGGTAAACATTGTTGAGGAAGTAATGAATGAAATAGCTATGATATCTCTTCTATAGAATTGATAGGTATAATACTTTGCAAGGGGTCTTGTAGGCATATGAGGTAGTCGTGTTGTTGTGGGCTCCTACCACAGTCATTTTGGATTATGTGAGCAATGAGATCATCTTCATCCTGGTCATCCAATAAGGGGTTGTGCTCTATAATCATCAGTGTTTGCAGAGAATAGTTATCTTCCTCGTCCTCACCCAAATTGGGCCAAATGGTGTTCTCAAGGTCTGCATATGGTTGGGTCGGTGGATAAAGAACCAAGTTCTTTGTAATTTTCCCATTAGATATTTATCATTTTACCAGACCTACAACCTATGAATGCATCAACTGTTGCCAACCAAGGCTTGCTTAGGATGAGTGGGTAACCCACAAGATTGACTTTGGGTTGTAGTACTATGAAGTTTGCAATGTATTTCCAAGAATCCAATGAAATAAGTAGGTCTTCAATAATTTCTCCAGGCTTGACTATGGACCTATTAGCTAATTGTAGAATAGTTTGTGTGGGCTTGAGGCTGACTAACTGAAGCAACTGCATTGTTTCTTTTTTCATGACATTGATGGTTTCCCCCAAGTCTATCAAATTATTCTTAATGAGGGTCCCATTAATCTTAACGTCCATAACTAGACTACCAAGATATGTATACTTAGGGATAGTAATGTTCCCGAACATGATATCTACAAGATTTCCCAAGATATGGATTGTCTGTGGATCTTTCCTTTTTCTGCTTGGTTTCTTAAGACAAAGATCCCTTATAGTTTTGGTATAGATAGGGATGTCTTTGATAGCTTGGATAAGTGGGATTTTGATGTTCACATCTTTCAATTATCCTAAAAGGTCTATCTTATCCTGTGTGTGATGCTTTTGTATAGCTAGGCGTTCAGGCAAAGGTGGCTTGGGATTTGAGATAGTTTGGTGTAATTTATTTAGTTCAAGCTCCAAAGATCATTTATCGGAAGCCTCAAATATAGGTTCCTCATCCTCCATTTCTGTAATTTGGGGAGATGAATGTCTAGCAAGTTGTTTTCCTAATATGAGGTGGACATCACTCACCTCTACCCCATAAGTGGGGTATTACATAGCTTTGTTAGTATAAGCCTGTTGAACAGGATTAGTGTTAGGGTTAGGTGTAGGTTGGGCAGGTATTTGTTTCTACTTGGGTGGTTGGGATGTAAGGTTTGATAGAGGCATTAGAGCTTGTTGTTGTTGTGGAGGAGGGAGCATGGGTTGTTGGTAGTTCATATTTTGTTGCTGCCATTGTTGACCCTTTTGCCACTGAGGCTTCCACTAATTTTGTTGGGTTGGCCATTATGGATTGTAATTGAAACCTTGAATTTTTTTTTGTGGCGAAGAATTTGGCTATTGGTTCCAATTTGGCTAGGCTTGTGGCCACTATTGAGGGTTTTGCCACTCATTTTGGTTTACTTGCCAGGCCTAAGAGTTCCAGGCAAAAAAGTTTTGGTTCCAAATGGGAAAGGATGAATTAAAGCTAAGGGGATCTTGTGGCATACCTTATCCCTGCTTCCATGGCCTCGTAAAAAAGTTTTCCATCATCTCCTTTAATGGGTTGAAAATTAGGCTTCTCAACTTTATCCTGTTGGATACTAGCCATTCTTTTGTATTTACAATTTGCTTTTCTTTGCCTACAACTTGGAAAATATTTAGTGAGCATAGCCTTAGCTTCCTCATACTTTTTATTAATGTGTAGAGTATCTAATTGAGTTTCCAAATGATTTATTATATCCTCCTTCATGTTGGATAACAGATTGCTCAACTCTAATTTTGATACCCCAGTAGATGATTTACCAAGAACTGATGTTCTATCTCATCTTGGCCTTTTTGTAAAGGTCCTAGAATAATTCCTACAGGCCTTACAAATGTATGAAAATGGTAGCTGAGAAATATCTTCTTGGCCAGTGAGGTTCAAGGAATCCATATAGTCTTCATTAACTCCCCTCAAAAAGACTAACTTGAGAGACTCTTCTGACAACTTGTTCTGGGGGTTTTTCTTAATTTAGAGAAAACTAAAATCTTTCAACATAATCCTCTAAAGGTTCATCATCCTCTTGTGTCATTTGAAATATATCATCCTTCCTCCTGTCAGGTCCTCTACAGTAGTGTTGATACTTCTCCAAAAATAGTGTCTTCATGGTGTCCCAATCAAGAACAACATCTTTACCTAATCCCATAAACCATCTCAAAGTTGCATCTTTGAGAGTGGTAGGAAAAATATTTAACCTATGTGCATCAAAAGTATAGTCATAACTTCTGCATAAGACATCAAATTCAAAGAGAAATGTATCTGGGTCTTCAGTCATTAACCCATAGAAAACTGTTAAGGCCAAAGGAGGAATTTTCTTCAACACTGTAGCCCTTTACTAGTTAGTAATAGGAAACTCAAATGT
This sequence comes from Sequoia sempervirens, assembly GCA_007258455.2. Lineage (NCBI taxonomy): Eukaryota > Viridiplantae > Streptophyta > Pinopsida > Cupressales > Cupressaceae > Sequoia > Sequoia sempervirens. The sequence continues at coordinate 18,011 of VDFB02062378.1, forward strand.
TGGTCGGGAATCATCATCATCTGCTGCATCACCCATGGTGTGGTATGTTCCTTCTATATGTGCGCTAGAGGTTGGTGAAAATGAAAATTCTTCTTTAGTGGTACCTTCGCTCTGAGTACTAGGGTCACCAATTTCTGCAATAGCTTCCTGGCGTGTGGAGGGAAGGAATCTCTCTACCTCCGCATACATGAAATATGACTTTAAATTCAACGGTCCTACACAATGTTACTATCTTAGTGTTGAAAAAGATGGTATCTAACAGTCCTAATGCTGGAAAGGAAAGTTAACTATGAAAACTATAAGAATAGGTCTATGAAGATAGCACCATCCCCAACAACCATGCCAAAAATGTAGAGTCTAAGCTAATGTATTGTAAACTTGGTAGAATCTACTCAATTTAAAGGGTTAACTGGTTGAACAATCCACTTCACATTGCTTAGGACTACATTAAATCACCAACTAAGGTGCGTAAACTTATGATGGAATTGCACTATATGTACCTTCATGGACTCATGTTCATCGAGATTATCCTATACAAACTTATTTAGACTATTCTACTTTGTTGGAATCTTATAGAATTGCAAAAACAATAAAAGTAGTTACAAAACCTAATGGCTACAAGTACCTACAACATAAGTTGTAGATGACTGCTAATAACAAGTAAGTACATAATTAATCCAAAATCTATTCAAAATAATGGGATAGCTAATTCTAATATCTGAAGTGCTATGATTCATCAATTACACATCTGTTCATGAACAATAACTACTGTAATCAACCATAAGAGCTATTCTACTTTAGTATGCAATGTATTTATAAATCAATAAAAACATAATTAACAAGAATGCATAAATGAACAAGTGAATAGATGAAGTGAGGGGCAGTACCTTGAGTGGCTAGCTCAGGGGACTATCTCACTTAGAACCAAATCCAACTCAGATTCTTACGCATCCATGCAACACACAACTCCATTCATTGCATATCACTAGATATTAAAAAAAAATCCTTCTTGCAGATTGTATTCAATAATTACATTTCAACAACATGTTTTTAGTTCACTCTAAACTAGAAAATGGCTAACTGCTAAAAACTTATAACAACCAACTAAATTTACTACAAACTCATCCCCTCACTTTATACAAAAATGAGGAGAGGCTTATTCAAACTACTAACTAATTGTAATCATTAATCCCACTCCTAGATACTAGGATACAAAATTAAGACTGAATTATTCATTCTAACCGAAAAGGAAGAAGAAACCTATTCAAATAAGAACTCCAATGGAATAGTTTGCATGTGAGGCACATAAGCAAATGTTTATAATTCTAGAACAAGTATCCTTCTTTAGCATTTATTCCTTCCATGATGACTTGCGTTCAACTCCACAACTTCCTGCACTTTAGGCAACTTGAACTCCACTGATCCCATATTCTGCTGCTTTGGTTCTTGCTACAAATGCTCCATTATTGTTACCATGTGTTGAGTTGCAAAGAGGGTAATCCACACAAGATACATATGCAACTAACCATCATAATTAAATCATAGAATTTCATTCATATGCATACATACTCATGTTTAAATCATGCAATACTACGAATATTATCACCACATTTCATATCCACAAACTAGGTTCAAAGTTGCAAAGTATGTATGAAAGGATAACATATCATGAAAGTATTATCTGGAAGGTACTTAGAAAATATATGTAAAGTGTCTAAAACCATATGAAAAGCAATAGAAAAAGTACTAATTACTGAGCCCATCACACTTGTAGAGAAGGGGGATTTGCTACTCATGAGTTATCTTCATTCAAAGAGCCTCACAAGGTGAACTACCCTTAACTACCTCAACGAACAATGTGAGAGTTATAGAATTAGAAAGAGCACGTCAGGTCAAGAAGATTTCTTGGAAAAACTAACAATCTCTTGGCCAAAGGACGACAATGCGGGTTTGGGACGATAGCGCAATGCACTGGCATCTCTCTGGAGCGTTGGCATCTATATGTTCTAGAAAGTAATTTTATCATAGAAAATGAAAAAGTGGCCACTTCTACTCTAATTGCTAAGAAATCTTGGAACGTGAGAAAGCAACAAAATATAACAAAATTGAAATAAAGTGAAATAGAACTGATAAAGATAAGGAGAAGAAAGGAAATGCTTACAACCACACAAGTAATGAATCCTCTAGCTAGTAAATATCTTCAATACCTGCATGTGTAATATATGGAGAAAGTTTTGGGGCTGTATAGGGGTTTTGCTCATTCAAACCCCTGTTTTGGTTTTCCCACCTCCACAAACAACTAGATAGAAAGAGATAAATGAGAAGTAAGCCAATGTGATGTGATAAAAGCAAACCCCGTTCGATGAGGAGAACTTGTATCACAAGATGTAGGTGATAAAAGCAATCCCCGCTCGAGGAGGAGAACCTGTATCACAAAGTAAGGATGCAATAGATATAGGATATGGAATCCCAGGATGCTCGCAAGCATGAAGTGAAGGAGATAGAGTTGCAAGGCTTAAGGAAGCCGAATGGATAGAGCAAGGAAAAAAGAGAGAGGGTTGTGAGAGCCAAGAGAGCTACAAAGGGTATTGCAAAAGCTTGAGAGTCTTGCAAGAATGTGAAGTCTTGGAGCTGCTGTAATAAATAAGGGAGATGTGTAAGCAAGAGAGTAAAGAGGGAAAAGAGAGAATCCAAGATGATAGAGTGAAGTTGGAAGTTAGAGAGACAAATGAATTGAAAGAATAACATTTAACGATGGAAAAAAAGCTTCTCCAGCCATTACAAGGCGTCCTAGTCTATTACCACTAAAAAAAGGTGAGGACAAGTGGAAAACATACTCGAAGACAACTATTTGAGTGTTGAAATGTCGCAGGATGCTAGCACGACGCGCTAGTGTCCAAGCACATCATGCTACAAAATGACACAAATGGGAAAAACACAAGATTTGACACAAAGCTGACGTGCGAGGATAGTTACTGAAAAGGTTTGCTAAGCATCCTGAGAAGGGAAAAAGGTTGATGTAGGGGCTAAAATGAGCCTACACAAGATGCTACGGGAGTGAACACTAAAGCAGATGTAAGAATGTATGTGAAATTTCAAGAGGTGCAATTTTACGACATTACATTTTGACCCCACTTTAGCGGGCATATGAATCTATGTTAATATGCACGCTAAACATAAATAACATCTTTATGCCAAAAGGATACTGTAGAGGAAGCAGGCAACTCTTCGAACCAAGGAAGCTTTCCCGCAGGCTGAAGACCTGCAAAACAAATGCATTAGAGAAGAAAAAATTGCACTAGACAACAATGTTAGTGCACAAAAACTAAAGGATTTGAGTCAGAAAAGTGAAAGATACCTCGATGTAAAAGGTTGTCTCAGTACCATGCGTTGTCCCCAAATTAAAAACAATCACACATAGAAGAATTCTTAAATAAAGAGAAGGGCTTATACATGGGATGAAGAAGATGCACATCTTTGATTCGGTATATACAAAATAGAAGAGATAGAATTTAAGAGAAATATAGATAAGCTAGAAAGGAATGAAAATTCCACGAGAGATGGCTCCACATGTACTCTCTCCTAAGGAGGTTTGAATAAAAGGACTCCATAGCCCTGCAAAACTATGAAGCTGCACAAAGTACAATGAAGGCCCTCAAACCAACAATGGACAAATATTGCAGGATGAAAGCACCTCACAGGCCCACAGACCTGCAAGGAGGCAACCCCCAAGATCTCTCACATGAAGGAAGCCCTATGAAGTATGTGCCTTACAGGCCCGCAGACCTACAAGAAGGTATCCGTCAAGATATCTCACATGAAGGAAACCTAGATGAAAGTGCCTTACAAACCCACGAACCTGCAAGAAGGTGTCCCCCAAGATCTCTTTCATGGAGGAAACTCAAAGGAGGAGACTCCACATAGTCAAATTGGAAAGCGGCTTCACAGGTGCACTTGCAAAGTGACATGTTTACCCACAGATAAAGCATGTCCAAAAACAAAGCGGCTGTTGGAAATAGGATGTCATTTAATTGCAAATCCTAAACATTAATTATTTCATGTATCTCCTAGATTCTTGGAATATGTTCAACAACACTAAGATTAGGATGAGATTAATTATTTGGATGAAATAAATCATGAAATTGGAATTTTTAGTTATTCCTAAATAATAGGAGCATGTGGGTGCACAAATGGTAAGGTGAAACTCACCTTGTGTTCAGTTAACTATACAGAGTAACAGTTAACACTTCTGAATGCATGAAAAGATCCTAGGAGTTAGGATTTGATGTTTGCATGTTTAAAGTTCAGTTAAGTTCAGTTAAGATCAGTTCGGTTCAGTTCATTTCAATTCAGTTCAGTTCAGAATCAGTTTAGTTCTGTTGAGTTGTTGAGTTGAGTTGAGTTGAGTTGAGTTCAGTTGAGTTGAGTTCAGTTGAGTTGAGTTCAGTTATGGTTCATTATCTTTAGTTGCATGCATGTTGGTTATTTTGAGTTGCATGTAGTTAGCTTTAGTTAACTTGTAATGCATGGCTAATAACATTGAGTTTTATGACAGATAATAGGGACTACCTCCAGTTAACAAGGGATGACCATTCTTTGGGAATGGTGTTGAGTAAATGTTTTAGTTAACTATAAAGCACTTGGAGACAGCTTGGGCACCCAAGATTCTTTATTGGATTTACCTCTCATGCATGATAAGATATTTCTTAAGGCTCAGTTAAGTAGCTTTACTTAAGGGCGCCAACTTTGAGGAAGAGCTTTGGAATTATCACCGAAGTGAAGGAGAATTTGTAGCTTCAGTTTGGGACACCCAAATGCATGAAGCACATTTTTTAAGCTTTAGTCTTCACTGAATAACTCAACTTGAAGGAATATGGCATACCTTTTCAAGGGCTTGAGCTTATGCATTGTAATTATCACCATTTGGAGATTACAAGGTTGCATATTGTCTCTATATCTCATTCAAGTTGAATAGAATTTATATAATTGTTATTGCAGGTGTGAAGAAGATTGGAAAAGATAGAAGAAGCATTCTCAAGCAAGAAATGGAGCTATTGTAATTCAGAGTTTGAATAATAGAATAATTCTTGGTGGAGTTTTTTCCTGAAAGGGTTTATCCACGGTACATCTTGTGTAATCCTTCTGATATCCTGTTTAGTTCTTTTATCAACTTCTCTCTACATTCTACAATAGTAAAATGAATTAATCAAGATAATCACCCACAAAGAATATATGTAACAAATAAAATACTTACTTAGATCAGCAATATTAAATTTTTATAGAGTATTAAGCTAAGAAAACACCTCATTTTTTGACAGTAGCCACACAGGCAATCAAGCAGATAGTCATGCAGACCATCAACAAATTGGAAGGCTTTCAATTGGGTCCCTTGGGAACCCAACGTGAAGAGGGGTCCACTCAAGGGATGCGTTGTTTGAAAAGTGAGGTCTAGTCAGGTTTCCCCCAAGCTAGAAACCATAGAATTCATTTGAGATACAAGCTTTCAAGGGGGTCCCTCGGGAACCCTTCGAGAGAAAAGGGGGGTCCACTCAAGGGATGCTTCATTTGAAATATATAGAGAAGAGAGGGGGTCCTTAAGAAGGACACACATCTCTAGAACATGTTATCACTGCCCCCAACATATAGGGGAGGAGAACCATGAAAGATATTTAGAACATACAGGATAGAGGTAAGCCTCGATATCACTTGTCATTTGAAGAAGAGGCAAGTGCATCAACAAAAAAATGAGTGGTGGCACATGAATCAAGATGTTGTATTTTATCCTTCAAGGCCTTACATTCACTAGTGGAATGACTAGACACTCGATGGTACACATAGAAGGAATGCTTTTCTTTATCATCTTTATGAAATTTCTTACGTGTAGGAGAAGGAAGAGTAATCAAGCATGATTTTAGAAGCCTCAACAAGATATACTCTTGCTTAGATAAAGAATGAGGAGCAGGAAGCAACCCTTTCTCTTGTAGAGAAAGACTCGACTGCTCACAAGAAGAAGACACAAAGATAGAAGACATTGGAGGATGAATCTTTTCAAAAGAATGAGGTTGAGAAGAATTCATATCACTCAACCATGGCTTCCATTTAGATTGTTCATTCGAGAAACCAAACCCCAAATTACGCTTACGGGGTGTGAGTTCTACAGTGACCTGAATGCCTTGTTCATTATGACCACAACCTTTATGCCCATAGCCATATTTAGAGGAAGGCCTAAAGCCAGGGCCATAACGTGTTTACAAATCTTGAGGAGGAGGATCTCCATATAGAGCATTATTCCAGCAATGGGGATCACACTCTTCTACGGGATCGCCATCATCCTTATTGATAGGACTACCAACATTAACCTCGTTAACATAAGTGTGATCATCTTCCTCAGAAGGAGGATCAACACTAAGAACACTGCAATTTGCATTCATCTTATCCCGTGATATAGAAGAATGACCATCTTTGATAGCGGGTTCAAACGATGTTATCGAAAGGGCTAAGTGGATTGGGTTGATTTTGTGCTCCTCCCTGAAGGAGTCTGTAAAGTCTAAGGAACCCCAATAATCACCAAGACATGCATTCTTTTGAGAAGGAATAGAAGGAGCAGACTTAGGATTTCTTGCTTCAGAAGAATCTTCTCCAGGGACATCTATCTCAAGAGTATCCTTTGTAGTAGGTACTGCTAGAGTAAACATCGACACATTGGAAGACACTAAAGGAATAAGAGTAGGAACAACTGAAACCTGACCAACAACTGCCATTTCACATAAGTGCATAGCCTCAGGGTCAGCCTTGAATGTGATTACTCAGTTGTTGCAAATGAACTTAATAGATTTATGCAAGGTAGATGGGACTACACCCATAGCATGAATCCACGGTCTACCAAGAAGAAGGTTATATGGTAATTTCTCTGACATAACATATACAAGGATAGGTATGATAATGGGTCCCAACCTCAAAGGAAAGACTATCATGCCTAAAGGTTTCTGACTAACATTATCGAACCCACAAATGACAACAAAAGAAGCATTAAGAGAAGATGAATCAATATTAATTTTAGGCAATGGATCAATGCTGCATACATTGAGCATCGAACCGACATCAACGAGAGTATGTCTAATGCCAATTTTATTAATATTAACTATAATCATTAAGGGATCTTCTTATTTCTGTAGTTCTAGAGGCGGGAGTTCCTGTGGATAGAACATAGTATTCGATGAATCTGCATAATATCTAGAGAAAGTGTTAGGGCTGTATAGGGGTTTGCCTTAGTCAAACCCCCGTTTTGGTGTTCCCACCTCCATGGACAACTAGATAGAAAGAGAGAAATGAGAAGTAAGCCAATGCGATGTGATAAAACAAAACCTCGTTCGAGGAGGAGAACCTGTATCAAAAAATGTAGGTGATAAAAACAATCCCCACTTGAGGAGGAGAACCCGTATCACAAAGCAAGGATGCAATAGATAGGGGATATGGAATCCTAGGATGCTCGTAAGCATGAAGTGAAGGAGATAGAGTTGCAAGGTTTAAGGAAACCAAATGGAGAGAGCAAGGAAAAAAGAGAGAGGGCTGCGAGAGCCAAGAGAGCTACAAAGAGTGCTGCAAAAGCTTGAGTCTTGTAAGAATGTGAAATCTTGGAGTTGTTGTAACAAATAAGGGAGATGCGCAAGCAAGAGAGTAAAGAGGGAAAAGAGAGAAGCCAAGATGATAGAGTGAAGCTAGAAGTTAGAGAGATAAATGAATTGAATGAATAACATTTAATGAGGGAAAAGAAGCTTCTCCAGTCGTTACAAGGCATCCTAGTTCATTACCACTGACAAAAGGCGAGGAAAAGTGGCAAACATGCTTGGAGACAATTGTTTGAGCGTTGAAACATCGCAAGATGCTAGCAGAGCACGTGAACATTTGCGGGACGCACTAGTGTCCAAACACATCACGCTACAAAATGACACAAATGGGAAAAGCACAAGGTTTGGTGCAAAGCTGACACACTAGGATAGTTGCTAAAAAGGGGTGTTGAGCATCCTGAGAAGGGTAAAAGGTTGATGTAGGGGCTAAAATGAGCCTACACAAGATGCTAAGGGAGTGGACACTAAAGCAGATGTAAGAATGTATGTGAAATTGCAAGAGGTGCAATTTTATGACATTACAACACTTAGCTTCATGTCACTGGAAATAAGATAGGTTTCTAAAACCTTGTTGGAAATTAACAAAGGTTTCAGAACCTTGTAAAAGATTTGAAGTAAAATTAATTTTTGTTTAACTTTCTTCCTTTAGTCATGTATGCTGAGCTTATGAAACCACTTAAGATCCCAACGCCTTTTCCAAAACTCCATAAAGAGTCACTTCAAAACAAAACTTAAGTTAAAATTGGGATGTTGGGTGTAAAGGAAGTTCTGGAAACCTAATCAATGCCCAAATTAGTTTAAAAAACCAATTTAAAGGGTGACAACTTGACATGGACAATTTTTTTTAAGGGTGGACATGGTCTTGGGAGAATACAACTAGAATTGCGATAAAAACTAGCTCTGACTGGGGACAAGGACTGTGAAGGATGAAGGCATGAACCTAAGATTTAAATAGAAAACTAGTGCCTTATCCATTAGGTGAAAAAGTTAATACATTAAAAGGAAGGATCTAAATAAACCAAAAGTGGGACAAACAGAAGGGAAAGAGACACATAGACTAACCACATGACCAAAATTGAAATATGTACAGGGTAGGGGACACCTACCATTGAGGATGTTCAAAGTTACTCATATGAAACCATTGACTGATAGAGGAAATATGACTCACTACGAACAAGAGATATATGCCTACACCATACTCGCACATTCATGGTTAACAAGTTATGCCAAACCAATCTTACATGCCAAAAAACCTCTCGCAGTGTATTTTCACCACCAAAAAGCTACTTCTCATACACTTTTATCATCTTGTGAAAATGAACTGAAAGATTACTACCTATGTATTTATTTATCACTTTGAACAAGAAAGTACCTGAAACCATTGCTTCACCAACTAAAATAAGGGATGCAAGCAACTAATGTAGATTTGGGCTATGATCAATTTGTGACTGTGAAGTGTGAACCTCGTTGTTGCCTTCATGTACATGGTGCTTTGACATAATTTTAGTGAGAATTTTGGGCATCCATTCAACAATTTCACCTTATTTAATTGACGTAGCCTCTAAATTTCCAATATCCTTCCTCATCTCAAGGGTAGGTAATGCATCTTTCTATAAAGGTTGCTCAACGACAATTCTTAAATCTTGATTTAAAGGGTAAGAAAGACTACTCACAATAGAGATGTTATCCACGCACCACTCTTGCTTTGTTTCTTCCTCTTCCCTTGGTCCAACATTATTTTTAGACTCCTCATCACTCATCTCATCATCCTTACCAACTATCACAGTATCATGAGAAACAAGGACAAAAATCTCCAAGTTATCTAGTTCAAACTCATGAAATTCAAATAAAGGATTATCTATGATTTTAAAATCCTTGCCAAAACTGTCTAATATGTATAAAGCATTAAAATTACCTAAAAAAAATTTATGACCGCCATCCCCAAGCTTTCCTAGTTGTTCACAATCTTCCACTATTGTCACAATATAGTTGATTGATTCATCGATCTCGAAAATGAATAATTCAACTTTTGAAATTTGGAGGTAACTTGAGTTATAGAACTAAATGATCGATCAACTTCCTTTCTTTCTTGGATAGAGGATATTGAGGTGGAACACAGTGTTGTGAAGGAAGAGTAATCTTCCTCCATATTAGAGCTATCAGAGTCTTGTTCTTTGTCTCCATAATGCTCGATGTGTATTTCACTCCTTTCATGAACACTGAGTTTTGTTGAGTAATCTTCTTAACACAATAAGACTAAATTAGAACATGTATCTGTATAAGATAAAAAAATTTCTCACTTGAAATTTCATGATAAACCTCTAGAGTGAATTTTTTGTTTGACATCATTCCAACTTGGCATTGGTCAAGATATTCAAACAAAAGTAAGTTTTCTTCTATTTTTATGGGTTCTAGTTTGAAAACTTAAAAGTCACATACTTTTTTCACTTCAAGTGGAATTGGATTTTTGGATGCAGGGTGGCCATAGATAAAGTCACTAAATTGGATCGACTTAGCATTTTGGCATGAAGAATCCATTTCAAAAATTGAGTGAATATGTCAACAAAATCCATCATATTTTCATGCTCTCCTTTTTGAATCTTGAAGAAGTAAGATAACAAATTACATGTGTCAATGATTGGTTTGAACCTTGCAATAAGCTTGTCCTTCAACACACTTCAATTAGTGATGCACCCATCTTCTAAGCATTGAAACTATTCCGCTGCTTTACTAACAAGAGATTCCACAAAAAGTCGCACAAATACATTTTCCTCTATAAGACCTAAAATACCACATGCAACAGATAAAGCTTGAATGTGATTTTCTAGATTTTGTGCATCTTCTCTGGTAAACTTCAAGAAATGTTTTTTGGATCCTGTAGGCAAGGCTGAGTACTCAAATAAAGCCAGTGGCCCAAAATGAGCCCTCCATGGTTGTGGTAAGACTAGAGCCATCTCATGCAATGGAAGATTGCTATAGACACGAGAAAATTTAAAACATAGAGTCAGCAACCTCCATATGAGTATAGGTAATTTATCTCTTACTTCTAAACTGAATCAAATCCTTGGTGGTGTGTTTGGTCTGGAGGGGGATTTTGATTGTAGTTTGGGTCAAGTCAAGGATGAGGATCCCACATAATCTCTATTCTTGGGAACCTCTCAACCACTATTCTAATTGACCGTTGTGCTAACTCTTCTTCTTCGAGAACAAAGTTTACTCTCATATACTCTACAAATCTCCTCTTGTATCTCCAAGCTAGAGTATTTAATTGAGATATAATGTCTTCTTATTCCATAGTGACCTAGTCTAGGTCTGGCTATAACACAGGAAAAAAAATTTATGAGGTAAAACCATTTTTATACATAGCAAGACTACAATTTTGACTTTCTCTTTCGATTCCCCAACAGAGTTGCCAAAAATTCATTGGTTGATAGATTTGTGTTTTTAAAGATTGCTTCAATTTGACTCTATAATTCCCATAAGAAAGACTTGTTGATGGTCAAAATAGCACAACAACAGTTAAACAAAATATCACTATTTTGCTCTTCTGAAAGAGAAAGAATAACACATGGATATCTTAACTCCCAAGGTCTTTGTAATCGGTTCTCGACTGTGCGGACTTCACTCAGTGGTTGATGTGAACTATAATGTTCAAGGGGCCTGCTGGTGTTGAGCTTGTGGATTGTTCTAAGATCAAACATGGATTTAAACCTACTTTAACTAGGGTTTTAAAAGAAAGGAAAAAAGATAGATCAAAGCTTTGGAACTGAAGAGAATAATAATTCATCCAACTTAACCAGACTTGTTTCCTTTCAAGGAATTGCTAACTAAAGCTGGAGAACAAAATCAACTTGCGATTAACACACAACTTCATTCATTCATAGTGCTAACTTCAACAACATATTGTAACTTACCATTTAAACAAAACATAAAATAAGATTTCGTTCCTTGAAAGCTTCTCAAATCAAATGATTAACCCAAGATAAATACCATTCTGAAATACAATATGAAGTAGATTTAAATCTAATTGCTTCTATTGTTGGTGAAATAGATAAGCAACATTTACAACTCTGGCACAATCACCAGTGTACAAAAATCCTATATCTTCAGATTGTTTTCATCTATTCTAAGAGAACCAGAAGGATACATTACTGCCTTCTGTCAATTCTAACTCCTACTCTATTGCTACTCTTAAGTTTCTCTTAATTCTTAGAAGATTACTACTATTCAAAATCTATATCTCTATGTCTCTATGTCCCTAAAAACTCTCTCCCTACAAAGAGGCAAAAAAAATACCATATATACAAAATGTACCGAAAAGAATGCACTCGCCCCTATTTTAGGGTTTACAAAATATCAGTTTGTTCTAGGAGGGTAGACCCTCAGATCCTTTTGGAATGAAGTCAATGCTACATTCAATATGCATCCCGGTGTCCATGTTGGTGAAAGATCGCCCCTAGGAGAAAAATTCAAATCTTTTACAACCTGACTCTCACTCCAGATATTCCTGCAAGTTGACCATCTTTGGAAGCAGCATTAGACTTTTCTTTAAATCTCCACACCAGTGCTCACAGAGAAAATCCACACTGGTCACATTCTGTTGATCTTCCTCACAGGGGTAGTCAATCAGTCAAACTGCCCAAGGTTCGCCTTTAAGTCTCTCTGATTGGTTGAGCACATGCCACATGATTCCCGGGTGGTCAAAAGTCGTTCACACCGAATTGCATGTCGATGAGACACTAATCGTGTCTCCCAGATGTGATCATACCTCCTAGCAATTATCGACAAGACATACGACAGCCAACAAGACTTCATAGCGAGCAGCCAGAGTCATATTGATATCCACAGTGGTCACCGAGACAATCGCTACCGGCTAGACATCATAGCGAGTCCCCAAGGGTTATACTGCTGTGGAGCTCCGTTGGCACAACATCCGCATTCAACAAGAGAATCCTTCAGTCGGCAGGAGGTCATAGCAGGCGCTAAGAGTCATACCGATATCTTTTCCATTGGCAGGTTCGTTGCTATCGGCAAGACTTTATTCCCTCGACATGACATCACATCAAGCCCCTCTTCCTTCGACGAGACTAGCTTCGGGTCAGTGAGACGTTACAGCGAAGCCCATTAGTCACGCTGAAGGTTTTAAAACCATCGGCAAGACCATCGCTTGTCGTCAGGACATCATGTCGAGTTCCTCCATTCTCCTCGAGCTCGTTCTGTTTCAGCGAGATCCTTCCCTTTCAGCCATACTTTATGTCGACGTTATCTCTCTGTTGTCGAGACTTCCACAGATCGGTGAGACCTTATGCCGATATCATTCCATGTCGGTGAGACATACAAAACCTCACGGCGATTGAGATGTCATGGCGACCGGTGGATTCCAAATGAATGTAACACTTTGCTAGTCGACAAGACATCTGAAAGGTCTTGCCGACTTTCTCCTTAGAGGAATTTTATGCCAAATCTAAATGAGGCAGCTTTCCGATTGACTTCCTTGAGAGATACCTTTAGATGAGAGATTCAATCTTGCAAAACAAAGGCCTCCATTAGTCCTCAGAAGCATATAAAATATATCATTTTTCATCACTTGATTCAATTTTAACAAAAAGAAACCCAACTCAGGCTGAAGCAGAACCAAAATTTGATAGAACAAAAGATAGAGTTAGAAGAAAAATAGAAGAACTGCCAAGACCAAAGGTAAATGAAGACAAAAGAAAAGGGGGACCCATTTTGTTCCAGAATAAAATGAGGTGGTTATGCAATGCATAACAAATGGCGACTCGACTGGGAAAATGGTGTAACCATTTTCAAGAAACTGAAGGATTCAGCTACCCAGAACTTCTAGTTTATGAACATCACAACTCTAGTTCAGTCAGTTTTAACAACCAAGGTTGAGCTAGAATCTCAAATGTAAATCAACAATGGCCACCTCTGAATCTATGTGTGTGCTTGATGGTGCATCATCCTTTTAAAAAAATTTCCTCATCTTTTTAACAACAATGTGCAATATTTGAACTACATGAGTTGATTCCCTTTAGCTATTGTGTAATGATATCCCGGGCATTGCTCCGCTACCAGTTAGGCGTCCATAGCCCCAACGAAGATACCTCTAGCTTTCTCATAGAATTTTCTACTGCTAGTCAGGAGTCCATAGCCCCGATAGAGATACTGGAATCACCCATTCATATTGAGTCCTCTTTTCTTTTAGATAATTGTTTTTCTCTTTCTTTTTTTTTTCTCTTTTCTCTTGGTGTTTCAGATATTTCATTCAATTTTTCTCAATATGTCAGATGTCAGACATCCGTTCGGGGTTGAAAACTACCATGGACCTTATAACAGCACTTGGGAGATCGGATTTCTCACTCAAATCTTACAACACTATCATCCTAGGACAAATATACTATTACAAGAGGAGATGATCTTGATGATTTGTGACAGATTCAGAGGTAGCTAATGAAGATTATTTACTTTGCACCTTGTTTTCAAAACTTTCCACAACTCTTATTGATAATGGGAATAAAGCAATGAATTTAGGAGAAAATCATCCACTTAGAACTTGAAAGTATCTAAACCACTTCTTTCCTAATAACCAAAGTATACTTCAAATAACAATCCACCATTTCAAGATGGAAAGAACAGAGAAACCCTAAAGAATAAACAAGACATAAACCAAACGACAAAGGAAACGAAAGGACAGAAGGAAATAACAAGCAAACAAACAACAAAAACTTTTTACAAAAGAGAAGCAAATTATTTACACGAAGAACGACAACTATTCACAGAGAGAACAAAAAATTATTTATAAAGATTATTTACAAGTAGAAACACATGAACTATTTACATAAATGCACTCCCCAGCAAAATACTGAACTTCATGACCCAAAATAATGTTTAAGAAACTGTCCATTGACAGGCAATGGAACAGGTTCTCCCGTTAGAATGTACTCAGCCGAAAAACATTTTCTCCTGGGATCTTAGCGATTTGATAGGGACCTAACCAGAGCTTATCAAATTTCTGGTGACTGCCCTTCTTTTCACTAGCTTTGTCCCATAGCAGCACAAGGTCAAATATTCTAAAAGCCTTGATTTTGGCTCTTTTGTCAAACCAACGTTTGACAAGAACCTGGTATCTAAAGAATTGCTGCAAGGCGAAATCTCTCTGTTCTTCTAATTTCAACAAGGTAGCTAATATTACCTCTATCCTATCATCACTAGAGTAGAATTTCTGCATGAACTCAAGGATAGGTATTTGCAGATGAATAGGGAACACAGGCTCTTGGCCATACACTAGTTTAAATGGTGAAGTCTTTAAAGCAGCCTTGATCCTAGTTCTATCTACCCATAATGTGAATCTTAGTTGGGTATGCCATTCCCTAGGATTGTTTTCTAACAATTTTTTTATTACCCCTAAGAGATTCTTATTGGTCAATTAAGTAACTCCATTTCCTTGTGGGTAATAGTTTGAAGAATATTTTAAGACAATTTTGTGATCATAAGCCCATGAAATGAACTCAGCAGAAGAAAAGGAAGAGCCATTGTGCATACCAATGCGAAAGATACTCCAAACCTAGTTGTGATGCATTCGGTGAGGAACTTGATCACTACCTCTGTTGTACTGTTCTTACAAGGTATAGCCTCTGTCCATCTCGTGCAATAATTAGTGGTTGTCAAAATAAATTTGTGTCCTGTAGAAGAATTTGGGTTAATTAACCCAATAAAGTCCAACACCCATTGGGAAAATGGTCTTACCTCATAAACAGGTTGCAATGGCATGGCTGGATGGCGTTCCTTTGATGCAGAAGTTTTGGCATATGTGACATGTTCTCACATGCTGATGGGCATATTTGAACACACACGACCAGTAATAACCCGATCTGAGGATCTAATGTGCTAACAAATCTGTAGACCCATGACCTGTGCCATGTTTCCCATGAAATTCAGTAATTACATGCTTAGCCTCTTGCCGATCAAGGCATTGTAGGTACACCCCCTCAAAATTCTTCCTATACAAAAATCCTCCTTTGAGCATATAATGAGAGCTTTTCATCCTCAGCGCTCTCCTCTAAGTTGTATTCATTCCCTCTGGGCACCGATTATTGAGCATGAAATAGATGATATCAGCATACCAAGGGTCATTGGAAAAGGACTAAGTTGTGTATTACTGGAAAATAACATTTCCACCAGCATTTGCCATGGATTTAGACAGGCCTGTACCTCTGACAAGTTTCATAGGGCGAATCTCTAGATCGAACTCTTGCAAAATGGCCATCCATTTCCCTCTTCGTTCTCCCAGCTCGCTCTGCATAAGTAGAGACTTCACAACAATATCAGGAACTACAACAATAATTTGACTTCGAAGGATGCAATGTTTGAACTTCTTGATAGCTCTGACTAGTGAAAAAGCTTATTTTTCAAGAGGTAGATATTTGATTTTGACATTTTTGAACGGAGAGCTCATTAAGGCGATTGGCCTCTCCTCTCCCTCTTCCCTTTGTCGAGTTAGGACAGCTGTACACGAGTGTTTGGAGGCAAAAGAATAAATATAGAACAACTTCAAGTAGTTAGGGCTGGTGAGAACTGGCACTTCCGAAATGGATCGCTTGACCTATGAAAATGTGGCCTTTGCCTCATTACTCCACTCTATTTTGGCATCTTTCTTCATCATTTCATTTAGTGGTTTAACGATTTCTGCAAAGCCTGTGATAAAATTTCTCACGAAGTTTATCTTTCCAAAGAAGGATCTCATCTCCTTCTTACTTCCTAGCATGGCTATCTTCAGAATGGACTCAACTTGGTCTGGATCTATCAATATTCCTCTTTCTGATATTATGTGTCCCAAAAGCTTCCCTTCAACAACCTTGAACACACACTTTTTAGGATTCAAGGAGACGCCATACTGGATACACCTTTCAAGAACTTTAGCTAAGTCTGCAGCGTGGTTCAGTCTATCCTTAGAGAACACTGTTAGGTCATCCATGTAGACGATGATGCATTTTCCAATCAAATCTTTGAATGCTACGTCCATGGCACATTGAAAGGTTGCCCCAACGTTTATCAAACCGAATGACATCCTTCTGTAAGAAAATGTTCCCCACTTATTAGTGAAGGCTGTCTTCATTCTATCTTCATAGTTAATCATCACCTGATTGTATCCAAAATAACATCCAGGAATGATATCATCTGAGATCCATTGACATTCTGTAAGAATTTGTCCAGTGAAGGGAGTGGGTAGTTATCCTTTTTTGAAGCTCTGTTGAGATTCCTAAAATCCACACATAGCCTGATCTCTCAATTTTTCTTACGAACTGGAACTAGGTTGGCCACCCACGTTGAGTGTCGTACAGGGAAGATTATTCTTGCAAAAAGCAATTTCTGAACTTCTTTAAAGATCAGTGGTTCAATGAGGGCGTTAATAGAACGTTGTTTCTGCTGAAATGGCTTAGCTTCGGGCTTAAGAGGAATGGTATGAGTTATTATAGAAGCATCAAATGTTTTTAAATCCTCATACCCCTAGGCTATTGTGGCAATGTCCTTCTTCAATGCCCTTAGTATATCTTTTCTGATTGCTTCAGGGCAAGCTTTCCCTATGTAAACATTCCTTTCTAGGCTAGAATCAACTAGGTTAACAGTTTGATATTCACCTCCTTTATCTTTAGCTGATATCTTTTCCCGAGCCCTTGGGTCTGAATCAAAAATTCTTTCTAAAGCCACCATTCCCTTGGGAATGCTATTACCTTTTAAATTGAGCACCCCTCTGTATCACAATCTTTAGGGTTCCAATCTCCTTGATCCCTGTTGGACTCATCAATGATCTGCCCTTCAAAAACATCTGAACTTGCTAGAAAAGCTAGGATATGTCGATCATCATCAAAGAATTGAAAGTTCCTGACATTATCATGAATAGTTGGGGTGGATATCAATTCTACTGAGAATATTTTAAGTTTGGAGCCTTGCATGGGTTCCAGGCTACTTGCAACAATAGCTAATGAATCAACTATCTGATTCTCCTCTCTAGGGATTAAGCTAATCCCAAAAGCATCAAAGTCTTTGATCAGGTTCCATACTCAATTTCTATAAGCTGCCAACCTTCTATTATGACATGTGTATTGGCTGTGCACTTGCTTGATAACTATTTCTGAATCTCCTTTAACCATCAAGGCAGTGACTTTCTTCTTATGTGTGAACATCAGCCCTCCTTCTAGCGCCAGTTCCCTGTTGAGAGCTAATTTGTTGTTGCAGCCTTATGGCTAGATGATAAACCTTAGACAGGGAGTCAATATATGCTGGTTGATATGTCCTCTGAAGGAATAAACCAATTAGAGGGTCTATAACTCTAAAGTATTCTTGCATGGCACTATTCTCAGCGACTAGATAGGGGTCCTGCAGTCTCCTATACATTCATTGAAACTTGGTATTAAACAAGGGCAAAGACTCTCCTGGCTCCTTCCTAATGGTAGCAAATTGGTGGAACAAAATGGCTGGATCTACGTAAATTATGAACTGATTAATGAAAGCATTCTCTAGGTCTGTCCAGCTCAGAATAGAATGCTGAGGAAGATTTAGGTACCAGTTGTACGCCATATCCCCTAAGGAATAAAGGAACAACCTACAAACTACATCATGGTGAGCTATCTGAGCTCTGGTACAAGCGTCCTTAAAAGCTTGTATGTGCTCTTCAGCACTCCTTGATTCGCCATGAATGTACTTGGGACAAAATTTCTCAGGATTCTTAGGCATATCATGAAAGCCTCCAGGAATAGTCCCTGGAATGGAGAGGGATTATTCTAAAAAAATGCCATTGGTAGCGGTGGTGGTGGTTGAGCTAGCTGTTGGATGGGTTGAACCAGTTGTGATGGCAATTGAGATGAATTTGGTGGTGGATTGATAGGAATCCAGTGGGGTATTGGTGAAAATCCTGGTGGAGTAAGCAGAGCTGACAAGGGTGGTATGATGGTCGCCCCAGTCTTGTGACTCTTGTGTCTTATTGGGGTCTTGAGTTCTATCAAAGGTGGTGGATTTTTAGCTGATCGAAGAACTCTCTGGGACCTTTCTGGTGAGAAAAACCCAGTATTATCTAGTTTTCTCCTCTAGGCCCTCCTTCTAGCACCAGTTCCCTGTTGATGGTCAGAATAGCACAACAGTTAAACAAAATATCACTATTCTGCTCTCCTAAAAGAGAAAGAATAACACATGGATATCTTAACTCCCAAGGTCTTTGTAATCGGTTCTCGACTATGTTGACTTCACTCAATGGTTGATGTGAACTATAATGTTCAAGGGGCCTGGTGGTGTTGAGCTTGTGGATTGTTCTAAGATCAAACATGAATTTAAACCTACTTTAACTGGGGTTTTAAAAGAAATAGAAAAAAGATAGATCAAAGCTTTGGAACTGAAGAGAATAATAATTCATCCAACTTAACCAGACTTGTTACCTTTCAAGGAATTGCTAACTAAAATTGGAGAACAAAATAAACTTGTGATTAACACACAACTTCATTCATTCATAGTGCTAACTTCAACAACATATTGTAACTTACCATTTAAAAAAAACATAAAATAAGATTTCGTTCCTTGAAAGCTTCTCAAATCAAATGATTAACCCAAGATAAATACCATTCTCAAACACAATATGAAGTAGATTTAAATCTGATTGCTTCTACTATTGGTGAAACAGATAAGCAACATTTACAACTCTGGCACAATCACCAGTGTACAAAAAACCTATATCTTTAGATTGTTTCCATCTATTCTAAGAGAACCAGAAGGATACATTACTGCCTTCTGTCAAATCTAACTCCTACTCTATTGCTACTCTTAAGTTTCTCTTACTTCTTAGAAGATTACTACTGTTCAAAATCTATATCTCTATGTCTCTATGTCCCTAAAAACTCTCTCCCTACAAAGAGGCAAAAAAATTCCATATATACAGAATGTACCAAAAATAATGCGCTCGCCCCTGTTTTAGGGTTTACAAAATATCAGTTTGTTCCAGGAGGGTAGACCCTTAGATCTTTTTGGAATGAAGTCAATGATGCATTCAATATGCATCCTGGTGTCCATGTTGGTGAAAGATCGCCCCTAGGAGAAGCCTTCAGATCTTTTATAACCACAAAAATAACTTCTGGCCTCTGTGTCCATCCTCGAACTTCCTTGAAGGGCCACTTTGAATGCTCTAAAGCATTATCATTAATGTCGATCCCCCTTTTCCAGTAGCGATCCCAATTGTCATTGTGACTCATGGTTTCTTCTTCCTTTCTGCTTGACTCTAGCTTTAGAACTTCCTGCAAGTTGACCACCTCTGGAAGCAGCATCAAACTTTTTGTTAAATCTCCACACTAGTTCTCACTGAGCTGCTCCATCGGCTCGTTCACAGAGCAGATCCACACTGGTTGCATTCTATTGATCTTCCTCATAGGGGTATTCAATCAGTTAAACTGCCCAAGGTTCGCATTTAATTCTCTTTGATTGGTTGAACACATGCCACATGATTCCTGGGTGGTCAAAAGTTGTTCACATCGAATCCCATGTCGATGAGACACTAATCGTGTCTCCCTGATGAGATCATACCTCCTAGCAATTATCGGCAAGACATACGACAGTAAGCAAGACTTCATAGCGAGTAGCCAGAGTCATATTGATATCCATACACTTGGTCGCCGAGACAATCGCTACCGGCTAGACATCATAGTGAGTCCCCAAGGGTTATACCGCTGCAGAGCTCCGTTGGCACAACATTTGCATTCGGTAAGAGAATCCTTCAGTCGGTAGGAGGTCATAGCGGGCGCTAAGAGTCATACCGATATCTTTTCCATTGGAAGGTTCGTTGCTATTGGCAAGACTTTATTCCCTTGGCATGACATCACATCAAGCCCCTCTTCCTTTGGCGAGACTAGCTTCGGGTCAGTGAGAAGTTACAGGGAATCCCATTAGTCACGCCGAAGGTTTTAAAACCATCGGCGAGACCATCGCTTGTCGACAGGACATCATGTCGAGTTCCTCCATTCTCCCCGAGCTCATTTTGTTTCGGCGAGACCCTTCCCTTTCGGCCAGACTTTATGTCGACGTTATCTCTCTGTCGTTGAGACTTCCTTAGATTGTCGAGACCTTATGCCGATATCATTCCATTTCAACAAGACATAGAAAACCTCATGACGACTAAGATGTCATGGCGACCGATGGATCCCAAATGAATGTAACACACTGCCTGTCGGCAAGACATCTGAAAGGTCTTGCCGACTTTCTCCTTAGAGGAATTTTATGCCAAATCTAACTGAGGCAGCTTTCCAACTGACTTCTTTGAGAGATACCTTTAGATGAGCGATTCAATCCTGCAAAACAAAGGCCTCCATTAGTCCTCAAAAGCATATAAAATATATCATTTTTCATCACTTGATTCAATTTTAACAAAAAGAAACCCAACTCAGGCTGAAGCAGAACCAAAATTTGATAGAACAAAAGACAGAGTTAGAAGAAAAATAGAAGAACTCCCAAGACCAAAGGAAAATGAAGACAAAAGAAAAGGGGGACCCATTTTGTTCCAGAATAAAATGGGGTGGGTATGCAAGGCATAACAAGACTAATCGACAATCAACCGTTGGAGATATCACCATTTCATTGGTGATCTTCCTCTAAATTTTAATTAAGGTACAACTCCCTCGTAAGATATGCTTTTTATATTTTTGAATTTAAAGATAATGGGTATGCTTTTAATAAAAAATTAGTAAATTCAAACTAACACTTGCTCATAGCCA
This sequence comes from Sequoia sempervirens, assembly GCA_007258455.2. NCBI lineage: Eukaryota > Viridiplantae > Streptophyta > Pinopsida > Cupressales > Cupressaceae > Sequoia > Sequoia sempervirens. The sequence goes on from VDFB02062378.1 coordinate 39,390, forward strand.
TGATGTAAATGCGATTTAAAATCAACCTTATAACATTAATTGAAACTAAAAAGATGTATATGTCATCAATATCACAACTCAAATATTGGATTACTAATAGCAAATAATTGACTTGACACACTGCAATTTCATCATTTAACTAAATAACAATGAATTAAATATCTAAGAACACAACATCCACAAAGAGAAGTAGAATTCCAACACTTATCAAAGCTCAAATTCATTCATAAATACTCAATAAATTGCATTCATATTCATTGCTCAAAGACAAATAACTTCTTTAAAAAAGCAAATGAAACCACAAAACTTGATCCTTCTTTTCAATTGATTCTTACTCTTGCATCAAAGTGCAAAAGGGATAAAAAATTTAGACCCTTCAAAAGTCCACCAAAAACATATTTATAATTTTTGCATCATAACAGTCACCAAATTCTTGAAAACTAAATCTTTGGGGAAACTGTAATCGCTAATTTACCAAATGAGCATTTCACATATGATTAGTTGATTTTTGCATAACCAACTCAAATAAGCATATATAGCTATTTTGAGGGAGGTTATGCTTACATCATAAATATCAATTAATTAAGATAAGGCAGTATATCGCCGCTCCTTGTAGATAAGCCTCATGGCCACCTACTCGTGTGAAAAATCTACAATTCTCCAGTTCAACATTTAATGACTTGCCAACTAAGGATTATATTCATGTAGATGGTTAAAATACAAATAATTTACCCAACTTCGAAGCTCATTTTGCTAATACATAAAATCACTACTAGGTTTATTTAAATTGAGACAAATTTTAATATTCTTATACCATTAATTGCATTCGAGTAAATTCTTTTAGCTTATTCTCCTTTTCTATAAATCAAACATAAACCTTCATTCTTTGCATACTGAAATTTCACTTCAAGATGTTGAGAACCTCAAGCGACACCAACTCCAAGAATGATCTCCTTTCAATTGAAGATGTAGAGTGTAGTGTAGTGAGGAGGCTAGTTGCAACCCAATTTAGAGAGGTTTTCTTGATTCACAACAATGTGGAGGGGGGTGTGATTAGGAAGATAATAAGAGAAAAATTCCTATCCCAAGTTCACGTGCACAACTTTGTACTTTGGAGCACTTCTTATACAATGTCATCCACACTTTTGAGATGTTAGAATGGGGAGCAAAAGCTGCAAAACACTTGGTTCGACCAACCTATTTAGCTCGAGTTGAAGTTGCTTTGGGGAACCTCAACTGAGTGTCAGTCATTGGCTTGGTGGGGGATGTTGTTTTCATTGCCACTACCCTGAGAAATGAGCAAGCTATGTAGGCGGTTGCCTTACTCCGTGTTGGGATGGAGCTAAATATGATGGAGACCTTCACCCACTTTGTGGAGTTTAATGAAAATATTTTCTTGCTAGTGCAGATTGAAAGGCTCCAGGAGGTGGTAGAGGGCATCCACATTCTCATTTTTACTTTGTGTTTAAGGATTTAACTATATTGGAAATCCCCTCTTTTTTTTGTAATACAAACAATATATGAATATATATACACCTTTTTGTGTTTAATCTGCTTTATGTGGTGCAATAATCTTGGTGTTTTATGTTTCACTTTTATATTTTTCTTTTGCCTTGTGATGCACTTCTTTACTTTCATAGTTGAAATGGATACCAATGGTCTTTGCTTTAGATAAACATTGTCTATCTAATGTAATTTACCTTTGGTACCGTCATCTTTCTTAAAATGCATTTTTGAATATTGAAATGGTAGTTTAAAATAGCACTAATAAAGAAATGTTGGGCTTAGGTGGGGTTCTTAAAATGTTGTCAGAGTCTACCCCAGTTCTAGAAAAACCTCATTATCCTCCTTACAAACTCCTCTTAAGACCAAGTTCAAAGTACTTTAGGGCAGAAAGAGCCATAGGAAATAGCATCAAGAATAATAAAACACTTAGCTTCATGCTACCAGAAATAAGATAGGTTTTTGAAACCCTGTTAGGAATCGACAAAGGTTTCAGAACCTTGCAAAAACTTCAAAGTAAAATCAATTTTCATTTAAATTTCTTCCTTTAGTCAATGTATGTTGAGGTTATGAAACCACTTTAGATCCCGATGCCTTTTCCAAAACTCTAGAAAGAGCTGCTTCAAAATAAAAATTAAGTTAAACTTGGAATGTCGGGCGGAAAGGAAGTTGTGGAAACCTAATTGGTGCTTGACTTAGTTTAAAAAAACAATTTAAAGGGTAACAACTTGACATGGCTGAATTTGTTTAAGGGTGGACACAGTTTTGGGAGAATATGACCACAATTGCAGTAACACTAGCATGGTCAAATTTTGAGAAAGAAAGGCTACTTGAAGCCATAGACAAGAAGTAATGAAATCCTTTCATTAGCTCCAAGAAATGTCACAATTAAGTTTCTTCCTTTCAATATATGGAAAGAAAAACCAACAAATTTTTTAAAAAACATGATTTTTAAAAGTAATAAAGAAATTAAAAAAGATTTATAGCTTATTCAAAATTTTGAGAAAGCACTTAAAATACATGACATGTTGATTGAACACCTCTAGTTTTTTAAACAATTCTAATGATGAACACCCTCTTGATCAACTAGATGGATTAGATCTTAGTGACCTTGAACATTGTCAACTTGTATCTCACCTATACCCCAATGTAATACTAGATGAACTTGACATGTTTGGCCACAATAACTTCAACACTAGCCATATTTGGGGTGCCAGTATCGCCCCCTTATTGCATGTATCAAAAATTTAATTTTATAGACTCCCTTTGATGAACACATCAATTGCCCACACCTAAGAAACTACAAGCCTTGTGCTAGTCATTTTTTCAACTAGACAATGCATTTCCTTTTATATTGTTATATTTCACCTTTCAAGATGGGATTGCAAGTACCCTTAAAATGATCACATAGGGTTATGCAAGCATTGACAAATCCCACTTGATTAACAAAATTAGACATACAATTTTATTAAGTGTTCTTCCACCCCAATAGCCATGATATTTTTCTTGCCTTAGCTAGTATTATAGCATTCAACATCAATGCATCCAAATTCCACTCCTTTGAATTCCATCAAAATAAATGAATACTCTTGAGTGGAAAATACTCTCAACATTTCAAGAGAGCATGTATTTCATTTTCTACATTCTAATTAATGAGATGAATCTTATTGGGCTAGGTTGTTGGCTAGCTTTAATAGGTGTTTGCATGAATCATTCACTATTCACAATCAAGTTCTATTTGGTGCTTTTTCCATCACTCTTGTTGGTGATTTGGGTCAAGTATCACCTATAAAAGACACTACTATGTATGCTGGGGCATCTTATGGGACAACACTTTGGGACAAATTCCACACATTTTTTTATACATTAAACATAATCTTTCATCAACATGGTGATGAACCATCCTACCTTGCATTCTGTAGCCTTCTCTCCAATATTAGAGATTTAGTACCAACATTTTTTTACTATGAACTTCTAATGTCACGTTCTAATCATTTCCTTACCAATGAGGATCAAGTTGCATTCCAATCCTCGATCCATGTGTTTATGACAAATGAATTGGTTGCATTACATAAAATATATGCTTAATAATTGGGGGAGTTTGATCCCCGATGTAATACAAAATAAATAAGGGGTTGAGTATGTACAAATCATGAGGAAAAACACTAGATGCTAGGGTGCTTTAGTGTATTGGACAATAAATTACACTCACTTTGAATTTATAAGTTGTAGTAGGCCTTGTCAATGGAGCACTATTCAAAGTTCTTGCTATTATCCACAAAAGTGAGAGCATCCCGCTAGATCTGTCACTCTTCATTTTGGTTAAGTTTGAATGCCATGTAAGTAAACCTTGGGATTTGCACAACCCACAATTTGTGCCAATCATTTTGGTTACTTGTGGAAGCCACCATCAACTCTCCCTTAAGATGGTATGAGCCTTGATAATACATAAATCCCAGGGGTTAACATTTGAAAGATAAATAATTAATATGAGAAACATTCATCATTGAAACCTCACATTAACTATAGTCTCATAGATACAACATTTAGTTGATGTATGCATCTCATTGACCTTTAGCTAATAGAGGTAAACACACATAAAAGAGAACACATCTATGTCCCTTAAGAGGCAAGAAGAGGATTGTCTATGCACAATATTAATCTCAATTTTTTGGATGCTTGTTTCCCTTCATAATATAGTGCTACTCCTTGATGTAGAAATTTGAAGTGTCATGATGTTCAAATGCATTCTTGTGTTATATTTAAACTGACACCAAAAATAATTGTTTGCATTTCTTTACATTTTTTAAAATAATTGACAAGTGAATTACTTATGAGACCCTATCGACGTGCCCATCACACATTAAATGTGATTACTAATTAATTATTTTTTTAGTATAATGTGCAACGAAAAAATGTCTCACCTAAGTATTATGAATAAATTGTTATTATCAATAATTACAACCAAGACTTAAATTTGATAATAATCCATATCTATCAAATAAATGTTTCATTACCATTTTCCAATAAAAATTTAAAATACGTTTTATTTAAAATAAATAAGTCATAAATTCTTTAGAAAATTGGTCCCCCCGAGTGTTCATAAAATTTTAATTGTATTAAAAAAAAACATAAATTTAGCACTTAAAAATTCCGACCTACCCTTGCCGATAAGTGATTGAATGATGAAGGGCGGCTACACGTGTCAGTCCGACTTGAAGTTCGACCCGGCCAGGACCGGGACCATTCGACAAACCTGAGTTTGCTTGTCGAATAAAAGATAGAAAGAAGGTAAAAGTGACATAGGTATGTCCTCCCAGAGTTGAGTATAAAATGTAAAAAAATAACACTTTAATGTCGCAATGATTTTCTCGCGACCCGAACCCCGAGCAGGGGAGAAGAAACTTATCGTACCAATCATAACAATCCATAGATATGATTAAATGACACGTAACGGAGTCTAAACGTTGTTCTTCAACGGAAAGCACTTTTGCACCTTGGAGTGGAGATAACGCTGACTACCTAGCTTTATGCCTTTTTAGGTCTTGCCATGGAATTATTGTAGCAAGAGGGATCTTAGTGGCAATTAAACTCAATAGGAGGAGAATGCTTCAAATATGAAGATATTATTATTTTTATTTTTCTTTGGGGAAAATTATTAAGTAATATGTTTAATATTTGATAGACAATAAATAAAGATTAATTTATTAAGACCATTTAATTGTATGGACACAATATTAAGGTAAACATGCATCACATATTGGTTATCAACCATTATGATGCATCATATGTATCTAATGATTTATGTCTATGGTGTACGTCGTGCTTTAGGTGTGCAACATTTATTAGGAGACAACAAGATTAATACAACTTGATAGCCGATGATTTATACATACACTAACTGTTTATACCAAGTTTTATTATTTTATATTATACTTATGATATATATATATATATATTAAGTATTAATATTATATTATTTATATTAATATAGGTATATATAATGAAATTATATAATATTTATATATAATTCTATTATATTAATAATATATTAACACACACACACACACATATATAGCTACAGGGGGTAGCACCCTTTATATTAATTACAAAAAAAAATTAAAGTTATATTTTCATTCTTGATAAAGAACTTGTCATTTTATATACCACATCTCGACCACCTAGTCCAAAGACTTTGGTTTTGAGGACATTATATACTCTATTTGACACCACACCATATACTATATCCGATTGTACATACCCAATTGACTATCAGAATTACAATGAAACCCATAGATTACTAAATATATATTATATATTATTATATTAATAATATATTAATATAATATAATTATATATTAATATTATTATATTAATATATTATAATATATATTAATATTATTATATTAATATATTATAATATATATTATATATTATTATAATTATAATAGTAATATAAATCATTATTATATATAATATTATATTATTTATATATATATATAATATTATTATAATACTATATTTAATATACTTATAATATATTATAATTTGAAATCTTATTAGCTACATTATATATATTATTAAGAAATCTAATTAAATGTTAATACTTTGAAATTCAAATAAAACAACATTTGGGTGTATTATATATTATAAGTATATTAATATAATAGTATATAATAATATTATTTATAAATATTATATTATTGTATTATATATATATAAATTTGATAATATGATATATATACATATATAAATATAAATAATATAACATTAATACTTTTTTTTTATCAATAAGCTTGTAATAGAGCTTCTTTGTATTAATATTATAAGAAAGTCTACATCTTTGATATAAAAACTAGACCTAAGCCTAGGCTTTAGTGTTTACTTAATTCCTTCTATATACAGTTATGGTCTATGAGCAAAGTTTAGAACAATCTACTACCATATTCTGATATGCATATATTTAGTTGTATATATAATTATTTCACCTAATCTTTCTCCTCCTCCGCTAACACCTAGTTCAAAAATGTATACATCCATTCAATTCCAAATATGGGCTCCAGGTTGGTCATCCTCCATAAAAAAGAGTGACATTTTGCAACCTGGTTGCGATGTTGTGCCATAGTGGTAGTCACAAAGTTCACTAGGAAGGGGAGCCATAACACCTCATCTCTGTCATGTAGGCATCATATGTCCCTATGGTGTGGAATCTCGTAGCCAATCCTAGCCATGTCTAGTATATCCTCTAGGCCTATGAGAAACTCCTTCTTGATCAACTCCTTCGCTAAACCCCCACCATCTCCTTCTATTCGCCTAAATCCAATAGAGAGGAAACAAATTTGAAAGCGACATCTTTTTTAACTCTATATCTATCCTCCACCATCAGAAAGTCAACCCCTAGAACCCACTTTATTGTAGTGAGCTCCAACTCTTGTCGAGTTTTAAAGACCATTTTTAGCCTATGGTCTATAACCTCTCCCAAAAAGGCCATTTGTCTTTTCGAGCGCACCAACCTCACAGGCATGTCCATCACTATCTTGATATAGTTGCTAAATTGGTAGACATGTGTATCTTAACCATAGATTGCTCACTTTAATAGACTCCCCACCCCTCTTTTGTAGGGGAAGCCACATGGACCTTGACAGAGAGAAATTTATGACACTCATATCGCCAAACTTGTTTGTGATATTTCTGGATCTTTCTTATTTATTTTATGCCAAATTAGCTTTGGTATTTTGAGATCACCCAAGTGATGAACTACTTCCCTAACACCCTTTTCCTTACATGTGTTACCTTATGTCTTATCATTCCTTTAATAGGAGAACGTGCTTGGATCGCCTTGAAGATAAATTATTATAGGTGTCGTGGGGCTTAATTTTTATAATCAATATTTAAAGTTCCATTAGTTTTTAGGTTGGAAAGCTCGTTAGCCACCACGTTTTCCTCCCTATACACATGGTTTGATTTTTCAAAACTCCAAAAAGTTGCTATTTTTCTAAAAATATTCTCTAAAAATAATTAATTTCCAATTTTGGAATGACCTTGTTCGAATGGCATTTATGATGATTGTCAAATCTCCTACATCTAGGTCTGAAATCCCATTGCCTTGGTAGAGCTCTAGGTCGTAAAGAAGAGCTTGCATCTCTACAATGTTGCTAGTCTCTTCTTGAAGCAGGATGGAGGCACTACATACTTTCCTTCCTTCCCAGTCATGGATTATGCAACTTGCATCAAAGGTGTCAAGGTTACCTTGTGATGCCCCATTGAAATTTAATTTGTACCAACCTTGTTTAGGAGTTAGCCATTTGGCCTTTGTTCTCACTTTAGTTGAAACCTCACCACCTATCCCAATCACTAATGGTGGTCGAAGACCATGCCATCATTTTGATATATCATTATCCCATACTGTCCAAGATTTGGGATTTGGTCTCCTTGTGTTCAATTGTTTGCAACTTTCACTAAATTATCGCTTCCAATTTATTAAAAAAGGATGGTAAGGTCAATTATTTTCCTTGGAATAGTCTCCTATTATGCTCCTTCAAAATTTCCCATATTGTTATTGATGGGCTTATTATCTATAGGCATGACAATGTTACATTCTTACTTAGAGTTGACCAACATTTGAATAAGCTCAGTATATCACTTGGGAGAGCACTTATCCACCCAAGTTTGGCGCATAACTATCTCCAACATTCTTGGGTGAATTCACATCCAAAAAGGAGGTGGCTTGCATCTTCCTTCATGCATTTGCATATATGTATATATGATATTTATATATAACAAGTGCTATTATATAATATGTATATATAATAAGTTATTATATTAATACTCATAATTTATGAGATTATAATATATTATAATTTGAAATCTTATTAGCTACATTATATATTATTAAGGAATCTAATTAAATGTTAATACTTTGATTCATGACACAACATGAAAAGTAAAATGAAATTCAAATAAAATAATGGGTGTATTATATATTATGTCTATTAATATACTTATAAATATACTAATACAATAGTATATTTATATATTATATATATAAATATTATATTATAGTACTATATATAAATATGATAATATGATATATACACATATATATAAATATAAATATAAATACAAAAATATACTACTTATTATAATATTATATAATAATAATTTACATTACTATTATAATTATAATAATATATAATATATATCTATATTAGAATATATTAATATATAAAAATATATTATATAATTGTAGACATCCAAATTTGACCACTCCTGTATGGTCAAATTCATCCCCTTTATCCGTCTATTTCATATTCCCCATCAAAGGATTTATTTAATTAATATTTCCCCTTTTCCTTATTAATTAAATACTTTACCTTCCACCCCTTTCTCTCTAAATTAAATAAATATATCAATTTATTTAACTTAGTCATTTGGCCTTTTGAATTTAAATTAATTTTAAATTCCCTCTTTTCTCTCTCCTTGTCACATCCTCCATAATCCTCTTCTAATTTGGATTAGTTTAATTAGTCCATAATTAAGATGTGCACACCTTTAATCAAGATTAATGTAACATCCTCCATATCTTGCAACTTGTTTCTAATCCTTCATTAGCCTCCCTAATCATCTATTTGCACAACCTTAATCTAATTCTCATGCCATTTATGGCATGCCTTTAAGTCAACTTTCATAAGTGATTTCTTCATTTAGCCAAGACAACCTCTTCCCCATGTGAATTAAAAATTCATATTTATTGCTCCAAGGCTCTCCTCTTCCCTATGTGGGTTGCTGAGAAATTCTAAAATTTCTCATGTGTCACATCTCCCACATGGGGATAATGAACTCCATTATAATGAGACCTTGTCTTATCACCAAAGTACTTCCAAGTACCCTCCAATCATGTGAGTTAAAAATTCACATTTATTGCTCCAATGTTTCTCTCTTTCCCATGAGGATTATTGAAGAATTCCAAAATTCCTCATGTGTCACATCCTTTCCACATGGGGACAAGAACTTCCTTTTTGAGGAAATCTTCTCCCAATCCCAAGGTACTTTCAAGTACCTCCACATCACACTTCCCCTTTCCACCTCATTTCCACATGGCAAGATGTGAGGGCTTGTGAGTCCTCAACTCACCACAACCCTTCATCTTGTCCATGGTGGCTAAATCCTATACATCCATTTCTCTAGTGACTTTTCCCCTAAAATAGAGGATTTTAGTCTCATTTTCATTCATTCACAATTCACAAGCATTCAAGCTCTTGCATTCACCATTGTTGCACTCTTCAAGCTCATTTTGCATGCATTTTTCATACACTTATCCAATACCCAACTCCATAATTGCTCCTTCATTGCACATAAATCATTTTGCATATAATTTTAGGTGATTTTCCATCAAGGAGCACACAAGCAATCAAATCCAAAGGGCCAACCAGCCAATCGACTTGGGCAAGGTAAAATCTTTGTTTTGTTCAAGTCTAACTAGGCTAATCTTGATGTGTTTCTTTGTGTTGTTCTTCTCTTTTCATTTCATTCATTTTTACATTATTTAGGGCTAGAAAACACACTGCACACATTTCTGGCACGCCTGGTGGGACCCACAAACAGGTATATTCCTTTTATGTGCTCTATTGTTTCAAATTTTGTAGGTTCAGGTTACACACAGAGGCAATTTTGATACCGAAATAGGTGATTCTGCAACAATAGGGATGATTTTGTTGTCAAAATAGGCGAGCTTGCCTTAAACAGAGGTGAATTTGCATTTGCAGATTCACCCATCTATCAAATAGGGGCAAATTTGCTCCTTGTTTCTCAAATAGGTGACCTTGCTCCTGACTTGGGTGAGCATGCTTTCTGCAAATAGGAGAATCTTCCTCTGAAACAGGTGATTCTGCTATTAACAAAGGCAATTTTGCTACTAATAGAGGCGATTCTGCTTCAAACAGAGGCAAACCTGAGGTAAAATAGTGACTTAAATTTCTAGTTTTAGTGTTCGTTTGTTGTCATTTTTAGGTATTGATCCCCCTAACTTGTTTGTTTGTGAGTTTGCTTCATTGTGCTAACATTTTTGCAGCCATTTCTTGTTCATCCAAGACCGAAGGTTCCAACTACTAACATTTTCTTGCAGAACAATCGGTCCCAACATAGTTAGTTTAGTTTGCTTGTTATTTTCCATACTAGTTAGGCACATGTAGAACTAATTAGAGGGTCAAATATACTTGTTTACCATGTTTGTTAAGTGGGTTGTTGACGTATCCAATCCCCTTGCGCCATTTTCCGATCTTGGGTGACGAGAAATCACAGCCCACTTTAGTCGATTTGTGTTACCTAGGAGATACTAGTACATCCAAGCTCTCCCCTTGTGCTTCGTGCAACCTTGGGGACCAACTAAAAATGTCTAGTGTATTCTTTTAGTGAGACCTGCTTGGGGATTTCATCACCCCAAGGGATGATCCCAACCACGTGTACCAATGTGGTATATAAAGGGGGGAGAGCTAAAGTTGTACCTCAATCCAGTCATGTTGTGTCTAGCGGAGCGTCGAAGCTAGGGTGATGCCTAACTAAATCGTGAAGAGTTGGTCCAAGTTTTTAGTACCTCGCTAGAGCTCCGAACTCACGCTTTTGATGGGATGGTGTTCACGGTTGTGCCTCATGTACCATGCCTATATCGAGGACTCCCTAGATCACCTTGTTCAACCTAGATAGAGGATTGTGTTGGCCATACCTTTCTCACTAATTTTAAGATTGTGTTGCTTGAACTGTCTTCTTTGTGTGAAATTAGTGCATTTATTTTTGGTTGAGTCAGCCTTACCTTCTATTTGTTGCTTGCTGTGATTTTTTCCTTTGCCATAGTTAGCCGTTTTTCATTCAATCCAATCCAAGTATGTTGTTTGGGAAAATTTTCCTTTGTCAGGGGCAAATTTACTTCTATTTGAGGCGAACCTACTATCCACAGGGACGATCCCACCTTTTTTCTGAGTCATTTCTCATTCATTTCCTATCAAATTCACCCATTCTCCACAAAATAGGTGAACCAACACATTGTTTGGGCGAGCCTGCTACTGTTTTGGGAAAAACTAATACATAAAGGGGCAATTTTTCTTATTGTCTAAATCATTCTGTGAGTTAAACAACCCACCACATTCGCCTGTTTCTTCAAAAAGGGTGAACTTGCTTCATCTTTGGGCGATTGTGCTTGCTATTTTAGTCCCCGATTAGTCCCCCGAACCATCATATTTTCCCATTCCCTGGAAATAGACAATTTTGGAAGATACTTGGGCGAATATGCTCCTTGAACAACCAATCTCGTCTTCCGTTTAGTCAGTCCGTTCATTCGTTCAGTCAATCTGTTTATCCGTTCATCGAGTCCATTTCTCCATTAGGAGAGTCCGTTTCCCTGTTTGGAGAATCCATTTCCCCATTAGGAGAATTCGTTTGTTCATTTGTCGAGTCTATTTCCCTATTAGGAGAGTCCGTTTTCCCGTTTGGAAAATCTGTTTCCCCATTAGGAGAATCCATTTGCTCATTTAGAGAGTCCTTTTCCTTGTTTGATGAGTCCATTTCCCCGTTCAGTTAGTCTGTTCCTCGTTAGGAGAGTCCGTTTCCCCATTAGATGAGTCTGTTTCCTTGTTAGGAGAATCTGTTTGTCTGTTCCTCTAGTCCGTTTCCCTGTTAGGAGAGTCCATTTGTCCGTTAGGAGAGTGTTTCTCCGTTAGGAGAATCTGTTTGTCTATTCAGAGAGTCTGTTTCCTTGTTCGACGAGTCTGTTTCCCCATTCAGCTAGTCTGTTTCCCTATTAAGAGAGTTCGTTTCCCCGTTCGACGAGTCCATTTCCCCGTTCGGCTAGTCCGTTTCCCCATATGGAGAGTCTATTTTCCCATTCGGTTAGTCCGTTTCCCCATTAGGAGAGTCCATTTACCTGTTAGACGAGTCTGTTTCCCCATTAGGAGAATTCGTTTGTCTTTTTGGAGAGTCCATTCCTCTGTTAGAGTTGTATGTTTCCCCATTTGTCGGTGTCATTTGATTGTTTTTTAGATTTAGACAAGTCTGGGAGGTCCCGTTGTTGCGCAAAACCATACTCTTCAGGAAATAGGCAATTTTACTAGCTGTTTAGGCAAGTCTGAAAGTTGTTTAAGCGAGTCTGTCATAGTTTTAGGTGACCCTGTACCTTATTCAGGCAACCTTACACCCTGTTTGGGCGATCCCACTCTTTGTTCAGGCGATGCTACACCTTGTTTGGGTGATCTTGCCCTCTGTTTAGACGACCCTGCACCCTGTTTGGGCGATCCTGCCATCTGTTTAGGCAACCTTACACCTTGTTTGGGTGACCCTACACATTGTTTCGGTGACCCTGCCCCCTGTTCAGGCAACCCTGCATCTTGTTCAGGAGACCCTGCACTCTGTTTAGGCGACCCTACACCCTGTTTGGGTGACCCTACACTTTGTTTGGGCAAATATGACTCATGTTTGGGTGACCTTGCACTTTGTTTGGGAAAACTTGACCCTTGTTTAGGTGAACCTGCACCCTGTTCAGGCGAATTTGTACCCTGTTTGGGCGAATATGTTGTCTGTTTGGGTGAATATGATCACTCTTTAGGCGAGTCTATTACCTGTTTAGGCGAGTCTGATCCTTGTTTGGGGAAAATTCTAGAAAGTTAATCTGTTGGACCCTGAAAGCTTGTTGTATTCTAAGCCGTTTGCGAAAATCAAAGAATTTTATCACCTTTAGTTCACCCATAATCTTCCAAAGGTCATTCGTTTATCATCCCAATCATATAGGCATATCTTAAAACATCTCTAGGTTGCATATCTATCATCGTTTTCTCAATCCAAATCCACTGAACTTCATTTTAGAAGTTATTATCCAAATTGGCCTAGGTGTCTGAATTTGATCGTCATCCTACACATTTGCTTAGGATCATCATAATGGCTTGTGGGACACTGTAGTGGCATATTAAATAGTTCATGATGAACTTTGATATTTGCTTTCTAGTAGTGTAGGTCATTGGTATAGCTTCCACCCACTTTGTGAAGTATTTAGTGGTGGTAATGATAAACTTGTGGCCACTGGATGAGGTGGGGGTGATTTTTCCAACGAGATTGAGCCCCCACTACGAAAAGGGCCATGGTGTGACAACAGGATGGAGCTCTTGAGCTAGTGCATGGATGAGGTCCCCATGCTGCTGACATTGTAGACACCTTCTGACATAGTCATGTGCTTCTCTTTCCATTGTAGGCCAATAATACCCTGTCCTCAGCAATTTCTTGGCGAAGGTCATACCGCTTGAGTGTGAACCACATATGTCGTTATGTACCTTGGTTAAGGTGGTCAATTCCTCCTTAGCATTCAAACATCGTAACAGGGTTCCTTCTATGCTTGTATTCTTAGATAAGTGTATATAAGTCTTCAATTGTGTGTAACAATTACTCCTTAATCACTTAATAAAATATGGAAATTAAGAAATAAAGTGAACATAATGTTGACTAGAATCAAAGAGTCAAACACTTGACTAACTTTTTTTAACATATAAAATGATTCTACAAGTATTACCATTAACACAAGTCCATTTACAATGATGTGACTAATCTAGTTATAATTTTCATGCTCTTTCATAACAATTCTAAGCTATAATACTATAAATGACAAACATAAGAAATTAAGTAAGAGTAATCTACTCATCTCAATCAATAAGTCACAAGATAGATTATATATTATCATTTGTATTATAAACCTCTGCCATTTCCTTTTTTGTAACTTGATGTGGAAAAGAAAGAGAAACATCACTTGAGGTGATATCCACCCTACCCTGAAGCATCAAGCTTCTCCCTACTACTCCACTGGAGGAGCCCAAGCCATCACTAAGGATCTAACAATATGTGGCCAACATGCATGATGAAATCAAAAGTACTCAGTGAATCACTAGCAAGCTAGCATATCTATACGATCACCAAACACATGTGCATGTTCATTGATCATATGTTGTATGGAAGAGAGTGTACATCAACCCAAGAAATGGACTTATGAGCATAAATCAATGATTTTTTTTTTATAGTATAAAATATCTTTATCATCTCACTATGATATCTAGACATACAATAGGATAGATAAACATTACTAGATGAAATGTCCATGGAATTTAGTCCTTTAAGTTCAACTTGAATAGCATATTTCCAAGGTTAAAATGTCTAATGATTACCACTAAGGAATCCAATTTGTAATATAGTCATAATTCCCTAACTTCATTTACTATTAAGTAATTTAGGGACAAGAGGTCTCACTTCCTCATTTGATAATTATTCCAAATATAGAACTTTTTCTTAAGATCTAGTGATGATATATTTAATAAATTCACCCATATTCATAATATTACATCCAAAAATAATGATAGCACTCATTTCATTTGCGTCCATATGCCATATAAATCAATTCACAACTTGAAATCTCTAGATTGCAACAAAAAAGACATTGTATAAATGATCACAACTTTCACATCCCTTGACCAAAATGAAAAGTTAGTATTATAAAAAGGTGGTAGAATGAAGAAAAAAATCATAAATGGTTTTCCAAGAATCCCAACCATTTGAGAGCATTTTTATTTACAGTACAACTCATTAAATTCCTATTAGAACAATAATCCAGGCAAAATGATAGTCCTACTATTTTGAAGTTTGAGAAAATCTCTACTCAATCAACATGGAAGGTTAATCAAACAAAAAAACCTATTAAGCTATCAAGAGTTCCAAGGTTGTAGTGTTTGTATCATGGCTATAAAGACCCTTATAGTTATGAAACTTGACCATTCCACCAATGAGTGTGCATAATCAATTTGTAGTCAAGAATAGGTGTAGTACCTTTGTCACTTTGTACTTCTAGTTTTTATAGACTAAGATATTCTATGATATGACTGGAATAGTTGTAGTTCAAAGTTGTTTGGTTATCAATGAATTATCTTGAATCAAGCTCAATCCACATATAATATTATTTTGGGAAAATATATTGCATCCCTAAATAAAGTTCCATAAAGAAATGACATCATAGGTTATTAAGTAGCATGATATGAATAAAAGAAATGAAAACAATTATAAAACAGGCATTCAAATTGATTTTTACTATGCTATTGAGTCTAACAAGCCAATTCAACTTATTTATCAAGCATTTCCAATGTATCAATGTATTTCATCCAATTTGAAAGGTGACTGTAAGGGAAAAACAAAACATTGTATACATTTGTGCCATATAAGAATGAAAATTAAAATAGCTCTCCTAATGTATCATGTAAGATGGTGAAAAGGCTCTAGTGCATATAAGGAACTTGTGTTGAAGCAAGAAAAAGTTATTTTGCATTAGAGAAAGGAAATGGGCAAAATATAGATTGACTTCAAAGACACTAAGAAAACAAAGCAATCTTGCTAGCATGGTCAAATTTTGAGAAAGAAAGGCTACTTGAAGCCATAGACAAGAAGTAATGAAATCCTTTCATTAGCTCCAAGCAATATCACAATTAAGTTTCTTCCTTTCAATTATGGAAAGAAAAACCAATAAAATTAAAAAAAATCATGATTTTTAAAAGTAATAAAGGAATTCAAAATTTTGAGAAAGCACTTACAATACATGACATGTTGATTGGACACCTCTATTTTTTAAACAATTCTAATGATGAACATCCTCTTGATCAATTAGATGGATTAGATCTTGGTGACCCTGAACATTGTCAACTTGTATCTCATCTATACCCCAATGTAGTAGTTGATAACTAGATGAACTTGACATGTTTGACCATAATAACTTCAACACTAGCCATATTTGGGGTGCCACTATCACCCCCTTATTGCAAGTATCAATAATTTAATTTTATAGACTCTCTTTGATGAACACATTAATTGCCCACACCTAAGCAACTATGAGCTTTGTGCTAGTCATTTTTTCAACTAGAAAATGCATTGTCTTTTATATTATTGTATTTCATATTTCAAGTTGGGATTGAAATTACCCTTAAAATGATCACATAGGGTTATACAAACATTGACAAATCTTACTTGATTAACAAAATTAAACATACAATTTTATTAAGTGTTCCTCCACCTCAATCACCATTATATCTTTCTTGCCTTAGCTAGTATTATAGCATTCAACTTCAATGCATCCAAAGTACACTCCTTTTAATTCCATCAAAATAAATGAATACTCTTGAGGGGAAAACACTATCAACATTTCAAGAGAACGTGTTTCATTTTCTACATTCTAATTAATGAGATGAATCTTATTGGGCTAGGTTGTTGGCTAGCTTTAATAGGTGTTTGCATGAATCATTCACTATTCACAATCAAGTTCTATTTGGTGCTTTTCCCATCACTCTTGTTGGTGATTTGGGTCAAGTATCACCTATAAAAGACATTACTATGTATGCTGGGGTATCTTATGGGACAACACTTTGGGACAAATTCCACACATTTTTTTTATACATTAAACATTTAATCTTTCATCAACATGGTGATGAACCATCCTACCTTGCATTCTATAGCCTTCTCTCCAATATTAGAGATTTAGTGCCAACATTTTTTTACTATGAACTTCTAATGTCATGTTCTAATCATTTCCTTACCAATGAGGATCAAGTTGCATTCCAATCCTCAATGCATGTGTTTATGACAAATGAATTGGTTGCATTACATAAAATATATGCTTAAATAATTGGGGGACTTTGATCCCTAGTGTAATATAAAATAAATAAGGGGTTGAGTATGTACAAATCATGAGGAAAAACGCTAGATGCTAGGGCACTTTAGTGTATTGGACAACAAATTACACTCACTTTGAATTTATAAGTTGTAGTAGGCCTTGTCAATGGAGCACTATTCAAAGTTCTTGCTATTATCCACAAAAGTGAGAGCATCCCACTAGATCTGTCGCTCTTCATTTTGGTTAAGTTTGAATGTCATGTAAGTAAACCTTGGGATTTGCACAACCTACAATTTGTGCCAATCATTTTGGTTACTTGTGGAAGCCACCATCAACTCTCCCTTAAGATGGTATGAACCTTGATAATACATAAATCCCAGGGGTTGACATTTGAGAGATAAATAATTAATAATAGAAACATTCATCATTGAAACCTCACATTAACTATAGTCTCATAGATACAACATTTAGTTGATGTATGCATCTCATTGACCTTTAGCTAATAGAGGTAAACACACATAAAAGAGAACACATCTATTTCCCTTAAGAGGCAAGAAGAGGATTGTCTATGCACAATATTAATCTCAAATTTTTGGATGCTTGTTTCCCTTCATAATATAGTGCTACTCCTCGATGTGTACGATGTATAAATTTGAAGTGTCATGATGTTCAAATGCATTCTTGTGTTATATTTTAAGTGACACCAAAAATAGTTGTTTGCATTTCTTTACATTTAAAAAAATAATTGACAAGTGAATTACTTATGAAACCCCATCGACGTGCCCATCACACATTAAATGTGATTACTAATTAATTATTATTTTAGTAAAATGTGCAATGAAAAATGTCTCACCTCATTCTAATGAATAAAATGTTATTATCAATAGTTACAACCAAGACTCAAATTTGATAATAATCCATATCTATCAAATAAATTTTGATATCCATTTTCCATTAAAAATTTAAAATACGTTTTATTTAAAATAAATAAGTCATAAATTCTTTAGAAAATTGGTCCCGCCGAGTGTTCATAAAATTTTAATTGTATTAAAAAAAAACATAAATTTAGCACTTAAAAATTCCGACCTACCCTTGCCGATAAGTGATTGAATGATGAAGGGCGGCTACACGTGTCAGTCCGACTTGAAGTTCGACCCGGCCAGGACCGGGACCATTCGACAAACCTGAGTTTGCTTGTCGAATAAAAGATAGAAAGAAGGTAAAAGTGACATAGGTATGTCCTCCCAGAGTTGAGTATAAAATGTAAAAAAATAACACTTTAATGTCGCAATGATTTTCTCGCGACCCGAACCCCGAGCAGGGGAGAAGAAACTTATCGTACCAATCATAACAATCCATAGATATGATTAAATGACACGTAACGGAGTCTAAACGTTGTTCTTCAACGGAAAGCACTTTTGCACCTTGGAGTGGAGATAACGCTGACTACCTAGCTTTATGCCTTTTTTGGTCTTGCCATGGAATTATTGTAGCAAGAGGGATCATAGTGGCAGTTAAACTCAATAGTAGGAGTATGTTTCAAATGTGAAGATATTACTAGCAATTAGCAATGGCACCTTGGTGGGCAATAGGTACGTTGAAGAGTTGTGGAAGGTCAATTAGGGAGAGTTTTTGGTATGATTTTTTTGCAAATCATATCCTTTTGTTTAGAATGTAGACAAAAACTTTAGAATATCAGCCTTTGTTATAAAAATTCAGAAATTCACATTATTAATCTCATTGTTAAAAAATATAGAATGATTGAGACGAGAGGCATTGTTGGAGTCAATTCTGTGATGTCTTGAGCTAGAACAGATGGTATGGGAAGTTAAAAGATACAGAGGAATGAAATAAAGATGCCCAATAGCAGGTTGTGGGCATGGCTGGTCATGTATTGTACTAATGAACAAGTTGCTTACACTTATGATGTTGCTTCTTTTTGCTTGTGCAACCCTTACATAATGTTAGAAGTAATGTTGAATAGGTATCTTGTAAGCTTCGATGACAACATGCTGCTAGCTAATATTCGGGACAGTTTCCTTCATGGGCTAAAATAATAGACCTGAAAATGACTTCATTAGAACATATTTGTTTAACTTATGACTATCAAAAAAATTGAGAGTGTCTGACCTAACATCCCAGATCACAAGAAGCTATAATTAAATTGATTTGAATTCTATACCAACTCACCAACTTTGCTATTCCCCACTTTGCTGCTAATAGAAAATCCATCTCCAGAAAAGATAGTGGTAACAGTCTACAAGCATAATCAACTCGACTTAAAAAACAAGAAACTATTCTTTAACACATGTTCAGAAGCGAACCATAATGTATACAAGGGTAATATGTCAGTGTATAAAGTTTTCTGTACAAATTCTACACCAAACAAGTATCAAATATCCATGATAGGATAAAGAATAACTAAAGTCAAATGAAAGGAGCCAGTTTGGCTACCGGTGTTGATTTATATTTAGAAGCAAAATGATCTTTGTGTATTCTCATTGGCATATGGTTGCCATTTCCCCATATAAGTATTGTTGGACCATCATAAATAAGAAAGTCAAGGGTGGTTCTGCTATAGAGAAGGTGACAGACGAAGAAATTACTGAAAAAAGCAACAGTGCTTTGATGATAGAGTACCATCCAGCTACTGTGAATGATATGGATTCATCACCTGCAAGAGAAGAAGATAAGAGTGCTAATCTTACTCACTTGACTAAAGAAAGGAGCTTAGAGCTAGCAATACTAGTCAATAAGGACAAAGGGCATGAGTGTTGCTTCTGCCACAAGGTCTTTTCATCAGGTCAAGCTCTGGCGGGCACAAGAGATGCTATAGGATAGCTGACAAAGTTACGGAAAGGGCAGATAGTGTGACTTCATCAGAGAAGAAACCAAAGCTAGTGAGAGATCAGGCGAGAGAGCCTCTTTTTGATCTCAACCAGTCTACACTAGCGGAGGAAGACGATTTGGATGTTGCTTATGCTATGGTGGAAGTGGTTCCTGCTGATGTTGTGGCCATTAATACTGGGTTTAGGTATGTAAAGTGTAACATATGTGGCTGCTTGTGCACATCTATAGAAGGCTTGAGGGCTCACTAGACTACCCATGCCTAGATGCCACCTTTTTTATCACATTTTCCATGGAAAATCACATGTAAGCACAATGATTAGAAATTTCTTTATCCTAGTTAGGGGAAATCACTTGAAGATTTCAAGCCAAGATTTAAAACAAAATTAAATTAAATTATATAGGGGAGAGGGGCCCATAATGGTGCAGGGTCCAATAGTGGGGATAGAAGTAGTTCTTAGAGGGCCCCCGTAGTGGAGCACTTTAGTATCCAATTGCAAAACACTTTTTATCCATAAAGTACGTAAAGTGACAAATCATGTGATGTCACATCAGTGCACCAATAAAACATGACTTAGTGCACCACTATCGGTCTCACTTTTTTTTTGGGCCTTTTTCGATACCTTAACAAAAAAACATGTTGATATGGCATAATATTTGATGATGTGGCCCTAAAACAAAATATAGAAGCACATGAGTTGCCAAATAAACTGTTGTATAGAATTGGGAGTGATTTGAAATTTCCACGTAGGATTTTGAGCAATGTGAAGTTAGGGTGCTCCACTATAGGCCCCTCTCCCCTAATGACACAACAAAGGATCTTGGACGACAAATTGTATAGGGGCATTTGAAGATTGACACCCTGGTTTGTTGATGCTTTGACCTAGCAATGATTCCATTCACCTACTGGGATGCCAAACCTGGTGTGCACTAAAAAAAATAAATAAACCCCTATCCATACATACCTGTTCCAATCACAAGAGGACCAACATGTATGCATGCCACAGCTCCTCGTAAAGCCCCCCATAATCACTCCCTACACCAAATCTAAGTCCAACCCATCAAAGAAACAAGTAGATTAGTTATATGCCAAAATGGGTACTTTCCGGGGTCATCAAAAAATGCAAAAAAAGAGGGGAAAAAAGCTCAAATTACTTACTAGTTCCCCTACTAGCTTCATCAAACATAAAATTCGCCATGGGGCTCCTGAAATTGTTCTCTCTGTAACTTGGCATTCTTCTTCCAATTGTGTTTTCTTTTTGTGCTTTCTTTTTTCACTGTAACTGATTACCCAACAAAAAAAATCAGAAACCAAGCAAGCCCAACAATGCCACATAGCTCTATTCTTTGTAAAACTACCCCATATATCAATCTACATGTCGAACAATTCTATTCTCTGTAAAACTACCCCATGAACCAAAACCAATCTTCCTATAGTTGTTGCTTCAATCTACTCACAATAAATGAAATATGAAAATATGGGGGTTTTAGGGCTTACATAACAAGCCAACTGCACAAGAAGACCGATTGAAGAGACAAATAGCGATGGGGAAAGCAACAAAAAAGGGTGAAAAAGGATGAACGACTGATATGCATTCAATATTCTTGCATTCCCTGAGAACAACTCTACACCGTCGATAGGCAAAATGAGCTTCTCAAGCTCAAATAGGGACATGCCTTCAACATAATTATTTTTATTGAAAAATTATTCAGTAATATGTTTGATAGGAAATAAATAATGATTAATTTATTAAGATCATTCAATACAATTGTATGGACACAATATTAAGGTAATCATGTATCACATATTTAAGGTACTGGTTATCAGTCATCAGGATGCATCATATGTATCTGATGACTTATGTTCATGGCGTATGTCATGCTTTAGGTGTGCAACATTTATCAGGAGACAACAAAATTAATTTACAACTTGATAGCCGATGGTTTATACATACACTAACTATTTATACCAAGTTTTATTATTTTATATTTTTTTTTGGTTGGTAATAATATTTATTTTATTGATATAGAAATAAAAGAGGTTACATAATAAAACCAAAATAACTTCCATACATTTCCAACCAACTCCAGTCGATCCTTCTAATAGATCTAAGGATCAGACCCCAAACCCACTGAACCATTCCATAGACAGAGAAATTTTGAGACAAGCTAACTACCCAGTGTAAATTCAAAAGCCAAAAACACCCATTCACATATTAGCCCTTTGAAAATTTCTTTGGATGACCTTTAGTTTGAGATCGTAGGACCATAGCAAAGGATTTCCTCCTCTCCTTCGCTCTCTTTCCCACAACCAACTGCCATCCGTCCTCGACCCCTGCAACCTCTTTCTACCAGCCCAGGGGAAAATCCTAGGGACTCCTCAATCCACCAAATCCACTGCTTTCTTGCAGATGCTGATCATTAGCCATTCGCTTTTCCGCATCCTTCTTCTGATGAGCTAAAATCTGAGGACTCCTCCCAGCTCCCTCTCCCCTGCAACCTTTCTGAAATTGATTATCAACCTTTTGATTTCCCGCATCTTTCTTTTGGGGACTCATAAATCCTTTCTTTTTCTTATGATCTGGTGTTGCAGTCCCATTTTTGGTTGTCACATCCTTGACACTATTATTGTGAGCCGTAATAGCATTGCTTGCAGCTAAAAGTCCTTCCTGCGTGGAATCCTCCGTAATCTGTGGCTGCTCCACACAACTTTTCTCTTGCAAAAGCTTCCTTTCCACCTGATTCAGAACCTCTGAAGCCCTGCTCTTCTCTGCAGTGCCTTTTAGCTGAGTACTCCCTTGTTTCAACTCATGCTTCTCCACTATATAGTGCTGGGTGGATGCATCTTTCTATCATGAAGTTGTGCTTTTACTTTTATGTTTGGCACATTCTGCTGCCAAGTGCCCCATTTGATGACATTTTCTACATCTGAAAGGAACCCCTTCATAGTCCAAGGGCTGTACCCAACAACCCTTAGAGAGTTTTAAACAAATCTCCTTCGGGGGCACCTTGGAGATTTTCATTTCTACCAATATTCAGGCATACGTAGAGTGAAAAACATTAGAAGACCCCTCATCCACCATTATGAAGGTTCCTAGAGAGTTCCCTATGGCCTCCAGGCATCCATCGAACCAGAACTGAAGGGGGAAGTTAGGAAGCCTCACCCAAAGGGGAACCATCTAAAATACTTCATTCATTGGGTTGAAGGCCGAATGCCATGGCTTTAACAACATAACATGCTTCTCTTCCCATTCCCAATGATATTCATAGAGTATTTTATTCCTGTCCTATTCTTTTTCAAAAATAACAATAAAAAAACCTTTGGCCATAGGATAGATCTGAACATACGGGCCATCCATTAGAGGTTTCCAGTTGTTAGATATCCATTGGTGTAGATCAGGCAAGCATGGCTAGAAGCTCCTGAATCTCCTGATTAATCCCAGCCCAGAGAAAACCTTTTCATTGTAGACTACTTCTCCCTCTAGCTCGCCATCCAACTCCAAGGTGATTGCATCTGAAGCATGCTGTGAAACAAGGTTCGCCACTTTCCCATCAACGATTCCTCTTTTTGGATGTTTACCAGCCTTACCGAGCCCAGAGCTGTGATCTTCTAGCCTTGGCTTCTTACGCACCTTCTTTGTATCATCACTAAACAACACATCAACACCCTGAGCTAACATTACCGTGCCTTCTTTTACAACGGCGTGGTCTCCACTACGTGTTGCTGGCGAAAGCCTTCCATTCTCTGTGAAGTCTCAACTTGCTGAGTCTTTGACGCCGATGCCAGTAGCTATACACTCCCCAAACGTCCTCTGCAACTCCTCTCCTTGGGCACTCTGCACGGGCAGAGCCCTAGCCGGCTCCACAGTGATTCGACTGTTGGCAGCCATGGAGAGATCTATAGTTTTATTATTTTATATTATACTTATGAAATATAATATAATATAATATATATATATAATAAGTATTAGTATTATATTATTTATATTAATATATGTAAATATAATACCATCATATAATATTTATATATAATGCTATTATATTAATAATATATTAATACATATATAAATAAAAATTATAAATATTAATATTTATAATGTATATATAAATATATATTATATATTATTATAATTATAATAATAATATAAATCATTATTATATATAATATTATAATAAATAAATTAATATTATATTATTATATTTATATGTGTATATGATATTTAGATATATAATATACTTATAATATATTACAATTTGAAATCTCATTAGCTGCATTATATATTATTAAGAAATTTAATTAAATGTTAATACTTTGATTCATGTCAAAACAACATGAAAAGTAAAAAGAAATTCAAATAAAACAATGGGTGTATTATATATTATAAGTATATTAATATAATGGTATATAATAATATTATTTATAAATATTATATTATTGTATTATATATAAAAATTTGATAATATGATATATTTACATATATAGATATAAATAATATAACAAATTAATACTTTTTTTTTTATCGATAAGCTTGCAATAGAGCTTCTTTGTATTAATATTGTAAGAAAGCTTACATCTTTGATATAAAAACTAGACCTAAGCCTAAGCTTTAGTGTTTACTTAATTCCTTCTATATAGTTATGGTCTATGAGCAAAGTTCAAAATAATCTACTACCATATTTTGATATGCATATATTTAGTTGTATATATAATTCTTTCACCTAATCTTTCTCCTCCTCCGCTAACACCTGGTTAAAAAATGCATACATCCATTCATTCCAAATATGGGCTCCAGGTTGGTCATCTTCCATAAAAAAGAGTGACCTTTTGCAACCCGGTCATGATGTTGTGCCAAAGTGGTAGTCACAAAGTTCACTAGGAAGGGGAGCCATAACACCTTCTTGTCTCTGTCATGTAGGCGTTATATGTTCCTATGGTGTGGAATCTCGTAGCCAGGCCTAGCCACGTCCAATATAACCTCTAGGCCTTTGAGAAACTCCTTCTTGATCAACTCTTTCGCCAAACCCCTCACCATCTCCTTCGATTCACCTAAATCTAATAGAGTGAAAGCGACATCTATGTTAACTCTGTATCTATCCTCCACCATCAGAAAGTTGACCCCTAGAACAAGCACTTTATTGTAGTGAGCTCCAACTTTTGTTGAGTTTTAAGAACCATTTTACCCTATGGTTTGTAACCTCTGCTGAAAAATCCATTTGTCTTTTCAGTGTACCAACCTCACAGGCATGTCCATCACTATCTTGATACAGTTTCTAAATTTGTAGACATGTGTAACTTAACCATAGATTGCTCGCTTTAATAGACTCCCCACCCCTCTTTTGCATGGGAAGCCACTTGGCCCAACATAGAGAAAAGTACGACATTCATATCGCTAAGCTTATTTGTGATCTTTGTTATTTATTTTATGCCAAATTGGCCTTGGTATTTTGAGATCACCCAAGTGATGTTACTTCCCTAACACCCTTTGTCTGACAGGAGTTACCTTATGTCTTATCATTCTTTTGATAGGAGAACGTGCTTGGATCGCCTTGAAGATAAATTATTATAGGTGTCGTGGGGCTTAATTTCTATAATCAATCTTTAAAGTTCCATTAGTTTCCAGGTTGGAAATATCGTTAGCCACCATGTTTACATCCCTATACACATGGTTTGTTGTGAAACTCCTAAAAGTTTCTATTTTCCTAAAATATTCTCTAAAAAATTTAATTTCCAATTTTGGATTGACCTTGTTTAGATGGCGTTTGTGATGATTGTCAAATCTCCTTCTACCTCTAGGTCCAAAATCCTATTGCCTTGGTAGAGCTCTAGGTCGTAAAGCAGAGCTTGCATCTCTACAATGTTTCTAGTCTCTTCTTGAAGTGGGATGGAGGCACTGCATACTTTCCTTCCTTCCCAATCATGGATTATGCAACTTGCATCGGAGGTTCCAAGGTTGCCTTGTGATGCCCCATTGAAATTTAATTTGTACCAACCTTGTTTAGGAGTCAACCATTTGGCCTTTGTTCTAAATTTAGTTGAAGCCTCACCGCCTGTCCCAATCACCAATGGTGGTCAAAGACCATGCCATTGTTTTGATATATCATTATCCCATTCTGTCCAAGATTTAGGATTTGGTCTCCTTGAGTTCGACTGTTTGCAACTTCCACTATTGTCGCTTCTAATTTATTCAAAAAGGATGGTAATCTCAATTATTTTCCTTGGAATAGTATCCTATTATGCTCCTTCCAAATTCCCCATATTGTTACTGATGGGCTTATTATCCATAGGCATGAAAATGTTGCATTCTTACTTAGAGTTGGCCAACATTTGAATAAGCTCGGTATATCACTTGGGAGAGCACTTATCCACCCAAGTTTGACACATAGCTATCTCTAACATTCTTGGATGAATTCACATCCAAAAAGGAGGTGGCTTGCATCTTCCTTCATGCATTTTCATATATGTATATATGATATTTATATATAGCACTATTAGATAATATAATTTATATAATCTAATAAGTTATTATATAAATTCTCATAATTTATGAGATTATAATATATTATAATTTTAATTTATCTTATAGCTACATTATATATTATTAAGAAATCTAATTAAATGTTAATACTTTGATTCGGGACACAACATGAAAAGTAAAAAGAAATTCAAATAAAACAATGGGTGTATTATATATTATAAATCTATTAATATATTTATAAATATATTAATATAATAGTATATAATAATATTATATATATTATATTATATACTATATATATAAATATGATAATATGATATATATACATATATATACATATATATATAATATATATTAATACTTATTATAATATTATATAATTATAATTTACATTACTATTATAATAATAATAATATATAATATATATTTATATTAGAATATATTAATATAATAATATTAATATATTATTAATATAATAATATTAATATAATATTATTAATATATTATTAATATAATAATTAGCCTTAAGCATTTTATTAAAGCTTAGTCCACATTATTTAGTGTTTCTTTCTACTTTTCATACTAAAAAAGTGCTTTTGAAAGGAAATTCACTATGCCATCACTGCTGAGTTTATTGTCTCTCATAAAGGAGCAAGATAAATTAATTCAAATGGATACTATGAAGTCTATAAATCCACACACTCTTGTTGCTATTGATCACAAGGATTCAAATAATAAGGCAAAGAAACATTATACGAATCTAGATGAGGACCAAAATCACAAGTCCATCAAATACATTTTCATCATCAAAAGGGAACAATTGTAGGGAGAGACCCACATGTAGTTATTGTAAGAAAAATGGGCATTAAGAACATCAATGTTGTTGTAGCTTGATAAGCTTGGTTTACATTGATGTCAAAAGTATTGTTACACCGGGCAATTGTGTATTTACTATTTACTATTACTACATGTAGGATAAATGTGAATGTAATTTGAATTCCGAATGAGAATAAATTGTGCTTGCACTTTGTTATCAGTGAATTATGAATGAATGTTATTTCATTTAATAATATGTGAAGAAATGCATATATGTGAAATGGATAGTTATTGAATTAGATATTCTAACTATGGAGATATATTATGTGAAAGCATATTTTGTTGAACAATTGACTACTGTGGGAATGTGTTAGTTGGATGCATGTATATGTTCAATCCTCCAGGTGCGAGGGGAAGTATCACTCAGGAGAAGATCTTGGTTGAGTAACCAATAATGTAACCTATTTGAGCTTACACACACTCACAATAGAATAGTTGAGTCAAGTTATTGTGTCAAGAATTGGTAAGTCATCCTTAGTATGAATGCCTGGATTAGTAAGGGTTATGATTACTGTTGAATGCATGCTTAGGTGATGTTTATCTATTAGAGCTTATGAGTTCTTCCTTGAATTACTATGCTTGTATTGATGATGGGAACACACATGGGATGTATGTATATGTATACATATGCACGTCGACGATAGACCATACACATGAAGGAATACGTACATGAGCATACATAGGTAGACATACCTATGCACACTTATTAATAGGTTGCTTATGAGCATGGAGCTATCAAACAGACAATACAACATGAATGTGTATATGTATTAATACACCACACGTCTATACCCTATCAACATGATGGTAATTATGTATGTACTTGTTTGTGCAATTGAATGTGTGTGTGTGTATATATATATCCATATGTATACATGTGTTGATACACACGTATGTTTGGAAAATAGACATGCCCATAGAAATGTATCAATATATGTACACATACGTGTAGAGTCTAATTAATGTATTGTAAACTTGGTAAAGTCTACTCAATTCAGAGGGTTAACTAGCTAAACAATCCACTTCACATTGTTAAGACTACATTAAATCATCAACCAAGGTGCGTAAGCTTATGATGGTACTGCACTATATGTGCCTTCATGGACTCATGTTCACCTAAATTATCCTATACAAACTTATTCAGACTATTCTACTTTGCCGAAATCTTACAAAATTGCACAAACAATAAAAGTAGTTATAGAACCTAATGGCTACAAGTACCTGCAACATAGGCTGTAGGTGACTGCTAATAACAAGAATATAATCAATCTAGAACTTATTCAAAATAACAGAACAATCAAATTTAACCTCTGGAGTGGTAATATTCACTATTTATATAACTATTCATGAACAACAACAACTGTAATCAATCATAAAAACTATTCTACTTTACCTGCAATGTATTTATGAAACAAATGAAAATGGTATTAATAGGAATGCATAAATGAATAAGTAAATGAAGTGAAAGGAAGTACCTCAAGTGGCCAGCTCAGGGGACTGTCTCACTTAACTAAGAACCAAATCTAACTCAGAATCTTAAGCATCCATGTAACATACAATTCCATTCATTGCATGTCACAAAATATTCAAATAGAATCCTTCTTGCAGATTGTATTCAATAATGGCATTTTAACAATATGTTTTTGGATAACTTAAAATTGGAAAATGACTAATTGCTTGATAACTTGTATCAACCAACTAACTGTGCAACAAAATCATCTCCTGTCTTTATACAAAATTGGGGAGAGACTTATTCAAACTACTAAATAACTACAACCATTAATCCCACTCCTAGATACGAGGATATGAAATTAAGATTGGCTTATTTATTCTAACTGAAAAGGAAGAATTTTACTTATTCAACAAAGAACTTAAATGAAACAACTTGCATGTGAAACACATTAGCAATCATTTAGAGTTCTAGAACAAGTATCCTCCTTTAGTATTTATTCCCTCAATGATGGTTCACGTCTAGCTCCATAGCTTCCTGCACATTAGGCAGTTTGAACTTCATTGGTCCTTGTTATGTCTTGCATAACCACCCCATTTTGTTCTGGAACAAAATGAGTCCCCCCTTGTTCTTTTCTTTTCCTTTGGCCTTTGGTTTTTTTCCTTGGCATTTTCTTTGTCCTGTCAGATGTGGAACCAGGACCAATATCGAACTTGGGTTTTCGCCCAAGTTTTGGTCTTGTTCGGTTCCCGGTTCCGGTCCCGACAGTTCCTCCGTCTTGCCTTTTTGCTCTGTCGGATCCGGGTCCAGAACTAAATCTGAATTTTGAACTCTTTCAAAGTTTCAGGTTTGGGTTCCACCCTGAGTCCGACTCTACTTCTCTTTCTTCTTCGTTGGTTCGTTGTGTCCTGTGCCTTAGGTATTTTCTTTTCGGCCTTAGGCATCTTTCCCTTATTTTGGCGGGCCCGGAACCGGAACGGAAACCAAATTTGGAATTCTTTCCAAATTCTGATTTCTATTCCTGACCCAGTCCCGGTTCCACCTCTTTTTGTTTTTCTACCTCGCGCGTCTTGTCATTTTGTTCTGGCGGACCCAGAACCGGAACTGGAACCAAACCCTGAAACTTGAAGAAGTTTGAGGTTCGGGTTCTGTTCCAATCCCGGTTCCGCGTGTCTTGTTCCTTTTGCTTCTTTTTCTTTTTGTTTCGTCGTGGGGTTTTCCCTCCCATTCATCCTTCTCTTCCTTAACCTTTTTTCTGTCTTTTTCAGGTGACGTTGAAGGCAGGTTTGGAACAAAATCCGAAACTAAAACCTAAAAGGTTTCCAGTTCGGGTTTGGTTTCGACCCCGGTTCCACTGTGTTCATTTTATCTTGCCCCGGTTCTGATCACTTGGTCGGTTGGTCGGGTTTTTCCTTTGTGTTTTCTTTTGCGGACGCGGGGCCGGGATGAGATCACAACTAGGAAATGATGGTAGTTCCCGTGGCCTGTTCCCACCCCGACTCCGGTCTTGATTCTGACTTCCTTTTGACCCCACCCCCGCCAGTTTTTGGGATTGGAGGTGTCGTTTCTGGGTCATTTTTGCCCCGATCCTAGTTTCGCCGAGATTCATCTTAATTTTGCCTCTCATCTCCGTGCCCAGTTCGGATTTGGTTCCACCTCTGCCAGTTGTAAAGGGGGAGTGTGTGCCCGGTTTGGATTTGGTTCTACCTCCACCGGAAGCAAGTCTATTCTTGTGAAGTTTAATAAAATGAGAGAAGTATGATGGGTAAGATTGGGGGTAATATATTTTTTGGTTTAAAGGACTAACGAAGACCTTGTTTTGCAGGATTAAATCATGCACATGGTAATATTTCTCAAGGAGCTCAGTTGAAAAGCATCCCCAATCGAGTTTGGCATAAAGTTCCTCTAAGGAGAAGGTCGGCAAGACCTTCTAGATGTCTTGCCAACTAGCAGCGGTTCCATGCATTGGAAATGTCCCAGTCGCCATGACTTTTTGAGTCGCCGTAGGTTTTCATATGTCTCCCCGACATGGTAAAGTCTTGCCGAAGTGAAAAGGGCTTTCGCCAAAACAAAGTGACTTCGGTGTAATGTCTTGCCGACCCGATGGGGTCGTGCTGACACAGAATGAGCTCGGGGTGAAAGGTCTGCCCTCGCTATGATGTCTCGCTGACGAAATGAAGTCTCAAAAATAAAAAGGGATATCGGTGTAGCCAAGGGGAACTCGCTGTGACCTTTTGCTGATTCAGAGGTCTTGCCGAAAGAAAGTTCAGCTCGGTAGGATGTCGCCGAGAGGTATAGCCTTTAGCGAAGGGTTTCATCGAAGGAGGAAGGTTTCACCAAAACAGAAAGCCAGGGCTCGCTAAGAGAAGAAGGACTTTGCCATGTGGTCTTGCCAAATGAATGCAGTCTTGCCGATAGGTTTTGCGATCTCGATACAACTTCTGCAGCTCACTGAAACGTCTCATCGACTGACCCATGTCATGCCAATAATTGTTGAAGGATGAAATCGCATCGGGGAGACACTGGTGGTGTCTCATCGACATGCGATACTGTTTGGACCACCTTTGACCACCTAAAAAGCTCGCGTGGCGTATGCTTGACCAATAAGAGGAAACTAAAAGAGTGATTCTTTGGCCCCTTTGACCGATTGACCATCCCTGTGTAAGAAGACCCACATAATGCAAGCGGGATGGACTCCTACTGAGATCAAAGCGATGGCTCAGCTCGGAAGCAGTGAAGGTCTGGAACATAAAGGAAGCCGAAGGAAGGACTAAACCGTGAGTCATAGTGACAGCTGGGGTCTACTGGAAAAAGAGAGATCGACATTAATGACGATATTTTAGGGCATTCAAAGCAGCTCCGTTGAGGTTCAAAGATGGACACAAAGGCCAAAAATAAAGGCGGTGATTGCAAAAGACCTGAAGGTTTTCTCTTGGCGGAAATCCTTCACCGACATGGACAGCACAGATGCGCATTTAATGCAGAACCAACTTTACTCAGAAGATCTGAGAATTGACTCTCTTGGAAGTAGATATTTTGTAAACCCTAGAAACAGGGGCCAACACATTCTTTTGGTACACTCTGTATATATATGGAATTCTTGCCTCTTTGTAAGGGTTAGAATTTTTAGAGTTAGAATTTCTAGGGTTAAAACTTCTAAAGAGGGAACTGACAGTTAGAAAATAGTTAGTTGGTAGTTAGTAGAACTAGAGGAGACAGAACTGCATCCTGATTCTTGGTAATAGGAGCTCCTTTTGTCTTCTTAGGATAGGAGTTAGATTCAGAATAGCCATTAATGTATTTTCCAAGTTCTGTTAGTGTAAATGGAAACAATTTGGAGTCACAGATTCTCTATACACTGGTGATTGTGCCAGCTTTGTAAACATTGCTTATTTGTTTTTCATTAACAGTAGAAGCAATTAGACCTTAATCTACTTCATATTGTGTTTCAGAATGGTATTTATCTTAAGATTAATCATTTGATTTGTGAAGTCTTCAAGGAATGGAATGTTATTTTGGTTTTTTATTTAAAATGGTAGCTAGTAGTCTGTTATTGAAATCAACATTGTGAATGAATGAAACTGTGTGTTAATCACACTTGTTAATTTTGTTTTTCAGTTTTAGTTTACAGTTCCTTGAAGGATAAAAAATTTGGTTAAGATAGGTGAATTATCATTCTTTCTATCCCAAAGCCCTGATCTATCTTTTGTTGTTTCTTTAAAACCCCTGGTTAGAGTAGGTTTAAATTCATGCTTGATCTTAAGAACAATCCAGAAGCTCACACCAGTAGGCCCCTTGAATATTACTGTCACATTGAACAATTGAGCAACATCAGCACAGTTGGGAACCAACAATAAAGACCTTGGGAGGTAAGATATCCATGTGTTGTCTTTCTCTTTTAGGAGAAGCAGAATAACAATATTCTGTTTGCATGTTGTTGTGCCAAAAGCACCATCAACAAGAACTGGTGCTAGAAGGAGGGGCAGAAGAGCAAATTGGATAAAACTAGGTTTTTCTCCCCAAAAAGGTCTTACAGAGTTCTTCGATCAACTGAAAATCCATCACCTTTCATAGAACTCAAGACCCCAACAAGACACAAAAGTCACAAGACTGGGGCAACTATCATACCACCCTTATCAGCTCCGCTCACTCCACCAAGCTTTTCACCAATACCCCAGTGGGTACCTATCAATCCACCATCACGTCCATCTTAATTTTCATCACAACTAGTTAAACCCATACAACAGCCAGCTCAACCACCACCACCGCCACCAATGGAATTCTTTCAGAATAATCCCTCTCCATTGGAGACTATCCCTGGAGGTTTTCATGATATGCCCAAGAACCCTGAGAAGTTCTGCCCTAAATATATTCATGGTGAGTCAAGGAGTGCTGAAGAGCACATACAAGCTTTCAAGGATGCTTGTACTAGAGCTCAGATAGCTCACCACGATGTGGTCTGTAGGTTGTTCCCTTACTCCTTGGGGGATATGGCTTACAATTGGTACCTTAATCTTCCTCAAGGTTCCATTCTGACCTGAACACATTTGGAAAATGCTTTCATTAACCAGTTCAGGGTTTATGTGGACCCAACTCTTCTATATCACCAATTCGCTACCATCAGAAAGGAACCAGGTGAATCCTTGCCATTATTCAATACCAGATTCCAGCGAATGTATAGGAGATTGCAAGATCCCTATCTAGTCACTTAGAATAGTGCCATCCAAGCTTACTTTAGAGTTATAGACCCCTTACTGGGTTTATTCTTGCAAAGGACATACCAACTAGTTGATATTGAATCTCTATCCAAAGTCTATCATCTAGCTATCAAGCTGCAGCAATAGATCAGTTCTCAACAAGGAGGCCTAGGAGGAGGTTTCCCTTCAATAGGATATCAGATGCATAGTCGAACTCCTCTATTCAATACTATCCCAGGAATGTCTCCCTCCCACTATGGGCCTATATCTGAATTGCAAACTCAACCACCTGTTCCATTCTTTGCTACTGGAACTTTTGATCCCTTTCAACAATCACAGATTCCTCAAAATTCTCAGGGTCATCATAACCAAATTGGAACACCAAATCATGGTGGTCAGCCACCTGTTGCTAAGAATGTGGAGAGTGAGAAGACAGTCCAGCTTACAAATGAGGTAGAAACCTTGAAGAAAACATTGTCCCAAGTCACCAATGACATGGCTCAGCTTCGATTGAACCCCTCCCAAAACAATCAGGGTAGCTATCAGAATCATAACAATTACAACCAAAGGGGTTATTAAGGCCATAATTCCTATAATCAAGGGTACCAAAACCAAAACAGAGGGTATAACCAAAGGCCGAATAACAACAGACAGTGGAATACAGGGCCCAATAATGGGGGAGTCTCTCACAACTATCAGGAAAATGAGGAGAGAGCACATGCTACAAACGTGGCTGACCTCAACTTTATGACCAATTGGTGCAGGCTGCATGAGACTGCAACCAATTCTGAGGTAAACTGCCCTGAAGTGGAGAAGATGGTCAAGATGGCACAGGAAGATGCCCAAACATTCCAAGGGAACCCTCATAAGGGAGGCGGCTTAGTAGATACAATAATGACTTATGACCTCTTTGAGGAGGAATCTTCATTCCCGAAGCAAGAGGAGAATGAACTAGAGGAAGATTCATATGATGCTCAGGCCTTTCAGACTAAAAGGGGACACTTCCTGAGGAATCGGAATAAGGGTCCATTCACTATATCAACACCTCCTAATCACACGGTGCCTCCAAATCAAAGTGCTGATAATAACCCTCCTCTGCCAAAAGGCCCACCTGATTTCCATAGCAAGGGTAATTCCTTTGGTGTTTTCAAAGGTACTGCTAGTTGTAATATAGAATTTGATATTGTTTTTGAGATGCAAAAACAAAAAAATTCTTTGTCATTCTTTGATGTCTTAAAGTGGTGCCTTGCCCAACAGGAAATAGTACTGAAGGCTTTGGAGCAAGCTGACAAATCAAAAGGAAAGAACAAGACAACACCTGCTAGGGACGTGAATGCAGCCTTGTATAGAAACAAAGTAGGTACTCCACCATTCCTTTTGAGTTTAATAATTTGTAGGAAGAACCTACATAATTGCTTGTTGGAATCAGGGGCTTCAGGCAATGTTATGCCATTCTCCATATGTAAGAAGTTGGGATTAAACCCCATTCAGACCAACAAGAAGGTCACCCAGCTTGACAAGACAGAGGTTAATGTAGTGGGGGAATTAAGAAACATACATGTGCAAGTAGGATCAGACCCTAGGATCCTAACCAACATAGATATTCAAGTGGCAGACATTCTTGAGACCTACGGTATGCTGCTAAGCAGAGATTTGATGAAGAGTATAGGGGGATATCTTTCCCTTGACTTTTCACATATGTGGCTACCATGGAGAGGAGTTTCTACTCAGATTAGGATTGAAAGTGAGCCCCACCTCAAGCATATCATCATGAAATATGATTGCCCCAATGAGGAAACTTACTTTGAGACTAGGATGGGGGTTTATAAAAGAGAAGAAATTTTAACCTTCTCGGTTCTTAATTTTAAAGAAATGTCAATACAAAAACTCCCTGACCCAACGATCGATGAAAATCAACAGGCCTTGATTAGAAAGCTGCAACAAGACCAACTGGTCTTAGGGGAAGAGGTAGATCTGCAAAGCCTCCTTCTCCCTAACTGGTGCAGGGTGCACTACCAAAATCATTCTGAATTGACTTGTCAACCCTGCATTGACATTTTAAACCATGTTTCCCAATTTGGGGAAGTTAGCATAAGTCACCGTGAGACCATTGTAGATCGCTTCTCATTTGAAGCCAAGGGAGCAATAATGTTAACCAGAGATAGGATACCTTCAAAGGAGGTTCTTTCTCAAATTGAGCCTACCCCAGCTACATTTCCAAATCAGCATGTTGATGGGGAGCAACCCCAAGGTTTGTTTGACACCCCTACACTCATAGATGTACCAAAGCCTAAGGGGTTAACCAAAGAAACAAGTGACTATCAGAAGGATAGCCACAAGTCAGATGATGCAACTGAGCCAAAATCAAAAAGTATACCTAAAGAAACTACATAACACCTTTTCCTTACATCTGATGCAAAAGACCAACCAGTCCCACCCTTGGCTCATTCTACCCAAATGCCCACAATAACTCCCAAAGGACCAACCCCAGCTGGTGATCAGCTATGGACCCTCACCTTTGATGGATCAAAATCTAAAACAAGCTGTGGTGTTGGAATTGTATTAACCAGCCCGAAAGGGAAAACATTCTTTGCTTCTTACAGGTTGCAATTTGGATGTACTAACAACGTGGAAAAGTATGAAGCTCTAGCCCGAGGGTTGATGTTTACACATAAGAAGAAGGTCAATGACTTGATGGTCAAGGGAGATTCAGAAATAGTTATTAGGCAAGTGCGCAGCCAATATACATGTCACAACAAAAGGGTGGCAACATATAGAAATCGGGTATGGAACCTGATTGAGGACTTTGATGCCTCTGGGATTAGCTTAATCCCTAGAGAAGACAATCAGTGAGCTGATTCATTGGCTGTTACTGCAAGCACCCTCAAACCTATGAAAGGCTCCAAGCTCAAGAAATTCTCTGTGGAATTAATTTCCACCCCGACAGTCCCTGATAATATCATGAACTTTCAAGTCTTTGATGATGACCGACATATTCTGGCTTTCTTAGCAAGCTTAGATGTTTTTGAGGGGAAAATTATTGATGAATCCAACAAAGATCAAGGGGATTGGAGCCCTGAGGAATGTGATACAGAAGGGGTCCTCACTCTAAAGAATAATAACATTCCCAAGGAAATGGTTGCTTTGGAAAAGATTTTTGATTCAGACCCAAGGGATCGAGAGAAGATATCAGTTGAAGATAAAGGAGGTGAATACGAAATTGTTAACTTAGCTGATTTTGGTCCTTAAAGGAATGTCTACATAGGGAAAGCCTACCCTGAAGCAATCATAAAAGATATATTGAAGGCACTTAAGAAAGATATTTCTGCAATTGCTTGGGGATATGAAGACTTAAAGAAATTTGATGCCTCTATTATGACTCACACTATTCCCTTGAAGCCCGAAGCTAAACCCTTCTGACAGAAGCAACGCCCTATCAATGCCCTGATCGAACCATTGATCTATAAAGAAGTCCATAAATTACTCTTGGAAAGGATAATCTTCCCTGTGCGCTATTCAACCTGGGTGGCTAACTTAGTCCTAGTTTGTAAGAAAAATGGGGAGATTAGGCTGTGTGTCGACTTCAGAAATTTGAATAGAGCCTCAGAAAAGGATAACTACCCACTTCCTTCTCTGGATGAGGTCTTGTAGACTGTCAATGGATCTCAAATGATATCATTCCTCAATGGTTACTCTGTGTATAATCAGGTAATGGTTGACTCTGGAGACAAAATGAAGACAACCTTCACTACAAAATTGGGGAACATTCGCGTATAGGAGGATGCCATTCGGTCTGATAAATGATGGAGCAGCTTTCCAGCGTGCCATGGACATAGTGTTTAAGGACTTGATCGGTAAGTGCATCATTGTCTACATGGAAGACCTGATAGTGTTCTCCAAGGACTGATTGAATCATGCTGCAGACTTAGCCAGAGTTCTTCAAAGATGCATCCGGTATGGAGTCTCATTGAATCCAAAAAAATGCGTGTTTGGGGTTTCTAAAGGGAAGCTGTTGGGACACATAATTTTTGAAAGAGGAATATCAATCAACCCAGATCGAGTCGAATCCATTATGAAGATCACTCGGCCAGGAAGCAAGAAAGAAATGAGGTCTTTCTTTGGGAAAATCAACTTTGTGAGAAAGTTCATAATGGGCTTTGCTAAAATCATGAAACCATTGAATGAAATGATGAAGAAAGACATCAAGATAGAATGGACTGAGGAAGCAAAGGCCGCATTCTCACAAGTCAAGTGATCCATTTCAGAAGCACCTGTTCTCACTAGTCCAGACTACCTGAGACCGTTTTACATCTATTTGTTTGCCTCTGAACACTCGTGCGCAGCTGTCCTGACTCAACGGAGAGAAGAGGCAGAGGAGAGACCAATTGCTTTCATGAGCTCTTCATTCAAAAACATGGAAATCAAATACCCACCTTTGGAGAAGCAAGCTTTTGTGCTGGTTCGGTCTGTTAAGAAGTTCCGACATTACATTCTTCGAAGCCAAATCATCGTTGTAGTTCTTGACGCTATTGTGAAGTCTTTATTGATGCAGAGCGAGCTGGGAGAAAGGAGAGGAAAATGGATGGCCATCCTGCAAGAATTCGATCTGGAGATACACCCTATGAAACTAGTCAGGGGTATGGGTTTATCCAAGTCCATGGCAAATGCTGGTGACAACATCATCTGTCGGCAATACATGACCCAGTCTTTCTCTAACGACCCTTGGTATGCTGATACCATTTGCTTTATGCTCAACAATCGATGTCCAGAAGGAATGAACGCCACTCAAAGGAGAGCCCTAAGACTGAAGAGTTCTCATTACATGCTCAAGGGAGGGTTGCTATACAAGAAGAATTTCAAAGGGGTATACCTGAGATGCCTTGATCATCAAGAGGCTAAACATGTGATCTCTGCGTTTCATGGGAAACACGACACATGTCATGGTTCTGCAGATTCTTTGGTGCACCAGATCCTCCGATCTGGTTATTACTGACCCTGTGTATTCAAAGATGCCCATCAGCATGTGAGGACATGTCACATTTGTCATATTTCTGCACCAAGGGAGCACCATTCTGCCATGCCTTTGCAACCCGTCTACGAGGTAAGGCCATTTTCCCAGTGGGCATTGGATTTTATTGGGGTGATTAACCCGAATTCTTCTGCAGGACACAAGTTTATCTTGATTGCTACTGATTATTGCACAAGATGGATAGAGGCTATACCCTGCAAGAACAACACCACAGAGGTAGTGATCAAGTTCTTTACCGAGTGCATCACTACAAGGTTTGGGGTACCTTTCACTTTGGTATGTGACAATGGCTCTGCCTTTTCTTCTGCTGAATTCATTTCTTGGGCATATGATCACAAGATTGTTTTGAAATATTCTTCAAATTATTACCCACAAGGAAATGGAGTAGCAGAGTCAACCAATAAGAACCTTCTAGGGGTAATAAAAAAACTGTTAGAACACAACCCTAGGGATTGGCATACCCAGCTGAGATTTGCATTATGGGCAGATAGGACTAGGATCAAGGCTGCTTTAAAAACTTCACCATTCAAGCTAGTATATGGCCAAGAGCCTGTCTTCCCTATCCATCTGCAGATACCTATCCTTGAGTTCATGCAGAAATTCTACTCTGATGACAATAGGATAGAAATCAGATTGGCTGCTTTGTTGAAATTAGAGGAAGAGAGAGATGCCGCCTTGCAACAATTCTTTAGCCACCAGGCTGTTGTCAAATGTTAGTTTGACAAAAGAGCCAAAATCAAAGCTTTTAGGATATCTGACCTTGTATTGTTATGGGATAAATCTAGTGAAAAGAAGGGCAATCACCAGAAATTTGATAAACTATGGCTAGGTCCTTATTAGATTGCTGAGATCCTGGGGGGAAAATGCTTTCAAACTGAGTAGCTTAACTAGGGAACCTATTCCCTTGCCTATCAATGGGAAGTTCCTTAAGCACTATTTTGAGTTGTAAAGCATGCTAATTTTTCACTTGCTTTTCTTTATGTAAATAATTTGTTTATTCTGTCTCTTGTTTGTGAATAATTGATGTGTAAATAACTCTGCTGCTCTTTGTGTGGGTAATTTCCCCTGTTGTTTGTAAATAATTTGTTGTTTTCCTGTTTGTTTGTTTGTTTCTATCTTTTGTTTCCTTTCTTTCCCCTCTTAAAATGGTGGTTGTTATCTAATGCATGCTTTGGTCACTAGGAGAGAAGTGGTTTAGGTATTTTCAAACTTTCTGATTGGGTGATTTTGTCCTAAACTTTTGCCTTATGCCCATTGTCAATAAAAGCTGTGGAAAGTTTTGAAAAGTAAGGTGCAAAGTAAATAACCTTCATTAGCTCCCCTTGAATCTTTCACAAATCATTAAGATCATCTCCTTTATACTGACATATTTGTCCTAGGATGATAGTGTTGTTAGATTTGGGTGAAAAATCTGATTTCCCAAGTGCTGTTATGAGGTCCATGGTAGTTTTCAACCCAGAATAGATGTTAAACATTTGACATATTGAAAAAAGAAGAAGTCTTTGAAATATCTGAAACTCAAGAAAAAAAAAGAGAAAAGAGAACTATTTAAAGAGAAGCAGAACTCAATATGAACGGGTGATTCCAGTATCTCTACCAGGGCTATGGACGCCTGAATGGCAGTAGAGCAATGTTGTGAGAAAACTAGAGGTATCTCCGTCGAGGC
The DNA here is from genome assembly GCA_007258455.2 of Sequoia sempervirens. Lineage (NCBI taxonomy): Eukaryota > Viridiplantae > Streptophyta > Pinopsida > Cupressales > Cupressaceae > Sequoia > Sequoia sempervirens. The sequence continues at coordinate 79,610 of VDFB02062378.1, forward strand.
TATGGACGCCTGACTAGCAGCAGAGCAATACCCATGATATCATTGCATGACAGCTAAAGGGGATCAACTCATGTAGCTCAAATCTTGCACATTGTTGTTCGAAAGATGAAGAAGGCTTTATGAAAAGATGATGCACTATCAAACACACACATAGATTCAAGGGTAGCCTTTTGATTGACTTACATTTGAGATTCTAGCTCTACCTTGGTTGTTATAACTGATCCAACTGGAGTTGTGATGTTCATGAACCAAGAGTTTTGGGTAGCTGAATCCTTCAGATTCTTGAAAATGGTTAAACCATTTTTCCAGCCGAGTCGCCATTTGTTATGCCTTGCATAACCACCCAATTTTGTTCTGGAACAAAATGGGTCACCCCTTGTTCTTTTCTTTTCCTTTGGCCTTTGGTTTTCTGCCTTGGAATTTTCTTTGTCCTGTCAAATGCGGAACTGGGACCAATATTGAACTTGGTTTTTCGCCCAAGTTTTGGTCTTGTTCGGTTCCCGGTTCCGCTCCTGACAGTTCCTCTGTCTTGCCTTTTTGCTTTGCCGGATCCGGGTCCGGAACTAAATCTGAACTTTGAACTCTTTTGAAGTTTCAGGTTCAGGTTCCACCCTGAGTCTGACTCCGCTTCTCTTTCTTCTTCGTTGGTTTGTTGTGTCATGTGCCTTAGGTATTTTCTTTTCGGCCTTAGGAATCTTTCTCTTGTTTTGGCAGGCCTGGAACCGGAACATAAACGAACTTGGAATTCTTTCCAAGTTCTGTTTTCTATTCCTGACTTGGTCCCGATTCTGCCTCTCTTTTTTTTCTACCTCGCGCATCTTGTCATTTTGTTTTGGCGGACCCAAAACCAGAACTGGAATCAAACCCTAAAACTTGAAGAAGTTTCAGGTTCGGGTTCCGTTCCGATCCTAGTTCCGCGTGTCTTGTTCGATACGACTTCTGCAGTTTGCTAAAACGTCTCACCGACTGACCCATGTCATGCCGATAACTGTTGAAGGATGAAATCGCATCGGGGAGACACCGGTGGTGTCTCACCGACATGCGATACTGTTCAGACCACCTTTGACTGCCTAAAAAGCTCGCGTGGCGTATGCCCGACCAATTAGAGGAAACTAAAAGAGTGATTCTTCGACCCCTTTGATTGATTGACCATCCCTGTGTAAGAAGACCCACATAATGCAAGCGAGATGGACTCCTGCTGAGATCAAAGCGATGGCTCGGCTCAGAAGCAGTGAAGGTCTAGAACATAAAGGAAGCCGAAGGAAGGACTAAACCGTGAGTCATAGTGACAGTTGGGGTCTACTGGCAAAAGAGAGATCGACATTACTTAGAAGATCTAAGAACTGACTCTCTTGGAAGCGGATATTTTGTAAACCCTAGAAACAGGGGCCAACGCATTCTTTTGGTACACTTTGTATATATATGGCATTCTTGCCTCTTTGTAAGGGTTAGAATTTTTAGAGTTAGAATTTCTAGGGTTAAAACTTCTAAAGAGGGAACTGACAGTTAGAAAATAGTTAGTTGGTAGTTAGCAGAACTAGAGGAGACAAAACTGCATCCTGATTCTTGGTAATAGGAGCTCCTTTTGTCTTCTTAGGATAGGAGTTAGATTCAGAATAGCCATTAATGTATTTTCCAAGTTCTGTTAGTGTAAATGGAAACAATTTGGAGTCACAGATTCTCTGTACACTGGTGATTGTGCCAGCTTTGTAAACATTGCTTATTTGTTTTTCATTAACAGTAGAAGCAATCAGACCTTAATCTACTTCAGATTGTGTTTCAGAATGGTATTTATCTTAAGATTAATCATTTTATTTGTGAAGTCTTCAAGGAATGGAATGTTATTTTGGTGTTTTATTTAAAATGGTAGCTAGTAGTCTGTTATTGAAATCAACATTGTGAATGAATGAAACTGTGTGTTAATCACAAGTTAATTTTGTTCTTCAGTTTTAGTTTACAGTTCCTTGAAGGATAACAAATTTGGTTAAGATAGGTGAATTATCATTCTTTCTATCCCAAAGCCTTGATCTATCTTTTGTTGTTTCTTTAAAACCCTTGGTTAGAGTAGGTTTAAATTCATGCTTGATCTTAAGAACAATCCAGAAGCTCACACCAGCAGGCCCCTTGAACATTACTGTCACATTGACCAATTGAGCAACATCAGCACAGTTGGGAACCAACTATAAAGACCTTGGGAGGTAAGATATCCATGTGTTGTCTTTCTCTTTTAGGAGAAGCAAAATAGCAATATTCTGTTTGCATGTTGCTGTGCCAAAAGCACCATCAACAGTCCCCTATTTCACTGCCTTGGTTCTTACTACAAATACTCTATTCTTGTTACCTCGTGCTGAGTTGCAGAGAGGTTAATCCATGCAACATACGTATACAACTAACCTTCATAATTAAATCACAAAATTCTATTCATATGCATACATTCTCATATTAAATCATGCAATTGCTATGAATATTATCACCATATTTCATATTCTTCAAAATAGGTTCAAAGTTGCAAGGTATGTTATGAAAGGATAACATTTTATGGATTTTTTTTTATGAATAGGCATTAATCTATATTAAATTAAAGATTAGAATACATATTCACAAAAAAAAGTGGGTGGTAAGAAGGCACACCCCGAGAGTCACATGGGTAAAACCCAGAAAAACAAAAAATAACCAGTCACATGGGTGTAGCATAGAAGTCAATGATAATAAATAAGAAAAAGGCCATTAAGCGGCCAAAGCAGTGCCAACAAAGTTAGGAGGGTCTCTATCATCCAATTTATTCCCCCATACATCAACAGGGTCTAGAGTGACGTTAGGAGGAGGACACCAACCATCATCAACATCTTTTTCTTTATCTTTATCTTCCTTGTGTTGAGGCAAGATTGCAAGTGCAAGCCGTAATTTTTTTTTACCAAAGTTTGGCCAACTAGAGCCAGAAGCAGGAGGGTCATCAAAGGGCCACACAGAACCACCACCGCTGCTCCTTGTAGCTCCCCTAGAGGGCCACCCCTGGCCAACCTATGGAGGAGGAGAGCGAGTCCACCGAGGAGGGCGAGAACCACACCAAAGAGGAGGTTGAGAGCGGGGACATACATAGCCACTCTACTGTTGGCCCCGAGAAGGCGACCGATTGTGGGAGGAGGTGGGTGAAGTGGGCACCCAAACAACAATACATAGGGCATTGCCCCAATAATCCAAAAGCACCTGCAGGTGAGCCACCTCAAGTACAACTTTATTCGCCTGCACCTAAATCTGTAAGAGCACATTAGAACAAATAATAGCTTTAGAATACAAAGAAACATTTTTATCCATTTGAGTTTGAGAAATTATGCAAGAATTTCTGTCTTTCCAGATAGTGAAGAGGATTTCCACCCTGAAAGTGTGCCAAAGTTGGGTATACTTAGCAAGAAGTCTGGGTGAGTCACCCAACAAAATCATATGCCAGGAAAAAGGCTCCATTCTAAAGGGCCAAAAGAAGTCTTGAATCCAAGTCCAAAACTACTGGGATCTGGTGCAAAACCAAAAGAGATGCTTAAAAGACTTGGCTTGCCCATAGAAAGGGCAACGAGGGTCCTAGACCCCCAAGTGAACAAGCTGAGGACCCATAGGCAAGCCTTGGAAAAGAATACACCAAGAAAAGTGGGCAAGTTTCGGCTCAACACTTGCAGAACAAGTGGCAGAGAATCTTTTTCGCCAAACATGAGTGGGAGATTGAAGAAGCCACCTTTGGTTCAGACTTTCGAGCATAAGAAAGTGCAGTGAAAGCCACCTATAACCAAGCCTACGCTTGTAGTTTTTGAAAGGGGTATCTGGGTACCACTTCCGATCCTTCCACCAGGGCTTGGACCCACATATTCTCACCTTATGAAGCATTTCTGAAGGAATAGCATTCACTAGACCATCATAAGTAGCACGGTCCTAGTTTTGAAGTTTGTAAAGGGCACAAAAATATTCCCATGGCATGATGCGCATTGTGGGTCTATGAAACACCTGTTGTAAGGTTTGAATGCCTTTCTTGTGGAATTTGAGCACCTTAAGCCAAGGTGATTTAACCAGAGGCTAGCCATTGCTAGCAAATAGAGGCAAGTACCAAACATTATTTTGATTGAGTGAAAGCCCATAATAGAAACCAGAGCCAGCCCAACGGAGCCAGGGCTTAATTGCGTCCTAGGCTTTCCAAATGCTTTTGGCCACAAAAGTCCCCACAATCTGAATTGGTTCCTTCATGACCAAAAGGGTTTGAAAACCAATTCCCTTCCAGGTGGGTTTGTGAATAGGAAATCTTGACTGAAAATAATGCCTGAGGAGAATTTTCTAGGCCTCATCTCCAGTAAGGGCACAAATTATTCATTTTATACATAAGGCAATACCTTGTCGTTGAGTGGAAAGCAACCCAAGACCTTTAGAATCTCTGGGAAGGTAGCAAAATTCCCAAGTGACATGGTAAAGCCTTATATGGGACTCGACAGAAGCCCAAAGAAAGTTTGGGAGAAAATTTTTGAGCTTGGTATAAGCCACTTTTGAAGGGGTTGAAGAGGAGGAATAATAAACATGGGTAGCTACAAGAATTTTGGAGCACACTTGGAATTTCCTTGCCAGAGAGAGGGGCTTAGTAATCCAGTATGCGAGCTTTTGCTCAACTTTGGTGAGAACAACTTGCCATAGCTTGGTCAGAGAAGCCTGGAAAGCAAAGGGAATTCCCAAGAATCAGAAGGTTTCTCCTAGCCTAATCCACTTCCAACTGTACTAGTAAAACTAGGGAGGAATGGGTGATATTGATTGATGATAGCACAGAGTTTTGTGCCATTGAATGAAAAAATTGGATGCAAGGCAGAATGTATTGAGACATCTTAGGGCCGTCTTGATATTTTTTTCTTCCTCTAGGAGAGTGAGGAAAGATTCATCAAAAAAATGGCCATTAACTAGCTGGGCTTGAGAATTGGGCAGCGAAATGCCTTTGACACACTGTTGAGAAACTACATTGGCCAAGAGGTAACCAAATCCTTTAGTGGCATGCACATAAAGAGAGGGAGCAAGAAGGAAACCTTGTCGAATGTAATGAAAAATCTCTAAGGCAAGAGATTGGTGACCATTAATGGTGAGACAAGTAGAGGCATCCGCAAAAATCATTTGAACAACCTAAATAAAATTAGGCCCAAACCCTAAGGCATGTAGCATAGCAAGAATAAAAGGCCATTCAATGCGGTCATAAGCCTTGGTAAAATTAATTTTAATGAAATATGCTTTCTGGTTTGAGTGCCTGGCCCACTCCATTCCTTCCCAAACAACAATAATATTGTCCAGAATAAACTTGGATTTGATAAACCCAGTCTGCTCTGGATGCACAATTTGAGGTAAAATATGGTGGATCTTCAGAGCCAAAGCTTTAGCAATGATTTTGTAGGAGACATTGAGAAGCATGATAGGCCTCCAACTACAAATATCCTCAAGATCACCAGGCTTAGGTATGAATTTAATATTTCCTTTGTTTATTAGATTTAACAAAGATTTAGCATGAAAAACTTCTAAATAAACATTATACAAGTCATGCCTAGAACACAGTCCCAAAGGGCCTTATAAAATTCACAAGGGAAACCATCAATCCCTGGGGATTTGTCATCACCCATGGAATGAACAACTTCCTTAAGGTCTTCAATTGTTAACAATTGATCACATAAATTTCTCTGGGCCGAGGAGAGCCTATTTGGCACAACAACAAGACAATCCTGGAGGGATTGCTATCGCACAAGCGTGGATTCCTGTGCAATGAAGACTTGCTCATAATGTTGAACAAAGACCTCAAGAATGTTAGGAAGCTCAGAGAGCACTTGAGTTCCATCTTTAATTTTTTTAATGCTTGGAGATGAGTACCTGGCACACAGGGCTAGAAAAAACTCCTTAGAGGCACAATTGCCAACTTTTAACCAATGTAACCTAGCTTTGATTTGAGCACCTCTGACAACATAATTATTTGCAACTTGCTTTTTGTGCCTTAATTCCGCCACCTGGACTTGTAATGATGAAAAAAATGGGTTGGCTGCCAATGCCTTGGTTGTTGAATGCAAGTTAGTAGTGGTAGCCTCATAAGACCGCCGACAAAAGATGGCCAGCTGGCGCCCATAAATGTGTAGAAATCTATTGATAACATCATTCCACCAAGTAATCCAACTTGTATGATGAGGTTGCCTTGTCACATCTCAAACTTTAGTACTGTTTGATTTTACTTTATATAGAACTGAAATATGAATGTGTGGTAGAATAAGTGTGTGATATTTGAAAGAAAGAATAAATGAATGTTATTTTATTCTAAAAAAATGAAATGTGATGATTATTATTTAAATTCAAATGATATAACATAGGGAATGATGAATTGTATTTCTTTTATTTATATTTATTGGACACTAATCTATTAATAGGTTCTTGAGTTTATATGAGATGCAGGTTTGTCGAAAACCAAGAGTGTGATTGAGGTAGAGGAGGTTAGCCACCTGGCAGGGTTAAGTTGGAATGAATCCTCTCGCATGCACACACCACTTAGTATCATATCAATTGCATTTATGATGTTATTTAATTAATTATTTATCTTTTTTTACTTTGCAATGTTTATTTAAATTAATTAGTGGTAAATTAAAATGCATAGAATTAAAAGAATTAGTTTAGTATATTTTTAGTTGACGCTTTATTTAAGAATTAAGATGTTATTTATTTCATTAAATTGAGGATAATGTGTTACATGGAAAACAAATCTTGCTTTCTTTTAAAATTAGATTTATTGGAAAACTTAGAATAAAATGGAAATTTGGAAGATTTTTGAAAACAAGCTGATAGATAGAAAAACAATAAAAAAATAGAAAAATATGAGAAAAGATGATTAGAATTACAAAACAAAACAGAAAACAAAGCAAAATAAAGCTGGAAAAAGGAGGAAGAAAGTAATAAAAAGTTTATAAAAACTCTTATTTTCTCAGCAAAGAGGATTCATTCTGAATTAGAGATTTATTTTTCTTTCTCTATCTTTCTTTCTGAAAACAATAACAAAACAAGAAGAGTGAAGTCAAATAATTTTGGGAAGAAGAAGAAGAACAGTGAAAGACGGGAAAATGAAGAGAATCAACAAGGAAAGCATGTTTACCAGATTTTTAATCATTATTCTACTATATTCTAATTCAGTTTGTGTAAATAAATGATTTGTTTCTGTATGTCTTATGTGAAAGATTTAAATTCATTTTTGGTTTCCCAATTGAATATATACATTGATGAGAAAATCAATTATTTTTCTATATGGAATTTATATATCATGGTTGAAGAAATCTGTATTTTCCTTATTATTTTTCTATATATATATATATCATGATGCTTATCAGATTCACTACAAAATACAAATCTGTATTTTAAACTCATCATATATATATATATACATTATACTGCACTGTATAATACATAAGCATATATAATATAATTATAAATATATATATTAAATCGTTGGTTAAAGCGAGTGAAGTTCTTATAAAAATTAAATTAAGGGAAGCTTATTTTTAAAAATAATCAAAGTTTTAATAAAGTTTGCAACCTTAGCTGCTATGGAGGAGGCGCTATGGAGAGGGCACTACCCTCCCATAGGGGCTGCGCCCATGAGGGAGCAGCTGCCCCCTCATCCTATATTAAAGTTTTGGTAAACTTAAACTTTAACATTTTTTTTTCAATGCTTTGAAATTCTGTATAAAATCAATTGCCATTGCCACCGACTGTTGAAAATTGAGCATTCTGCTATATACAGTTAGATAGTGTGTAATTTTATATTATGCAATCTGTATTTATATATACATATGTATACAGTTACATATATGTTTAAATTTATACATTGAAATTCTGTGTTGCTGGAAATGATTTTGATTATAAAGCAAATCTACATTTGCTACATTCAATTTCTGATAATTTGTTTATGTTTTATAATGATATGTTTCCTGAATTATATATATATATATATAAGTATGATAAGTTTATGTAATAAGAATGTTGTTCTTACTACTTATAATGTTGATTAATAATGATAAGTATATGTATATTCTGAGTTTTATCTCTGTTTATAATAGATGTTTCCTGAATATATGTACATATCTATATATATATGTGAATATATATATATATATACATTTAAAATTTTGAAGGAATATTTTGAATCTGATTATGAAAGAATTTAACATACATGCTGAATTATGATTTCATATTAGAATTTCAGTTGAACAATAGAAAAAACCATTAAAACTCATTGAATCACTATTTTTTTTATGAGAAACATAAGAATTAAATGGTTGGATTATTAATTGCATTGGACAATTATATAATGGATATTTCCTTGTCAGCAAAATCGAAAACTTGTATAACAATTAGAGAACTTATTTATAAGTATAATCTGTATTACTTCTATTTAGATAGAATCATGAAATTGGAATTTGTTATTGAGAATGGATTATTAGAGTTTTGTGCTCTATTGAAGGACGTATAAATGCATATATTGCTATTTACAGCTGGAATATTAGAAAATTGTTGAATTACATAATTGTTGGATGTAAATTAAGTTTAGACAACTTATCCTACTTATAAATATTGATTCTTTTGCATTTGTAACCTAGAAGGACATGCAATAAGTAAAGCAAACGTTGAAGTTAAATGTGTGTGTGTCCAAAAGAACTATCTATTTTGTGAATGCTTGAATCTTCAAAAAATTTATGAAGAGTTTTATGTGAAATTGACGATAAAATTGTACTAGAAAGAACTGAATGATTGGAAAAAGCTTGAGATATTGCAAACTTGAGAAAAATTATGCTATATGTATTTCTTTTATGAAACCACTTCCAGGACATAATGTCGAATGTGGGCTTCTAGAGACGATAGTTTTCCTTTTCAAAACTATCATTTTATTCTTTTATTTGCTTGGCCAAGCTAGATGCACCATTGAAATAGGTGGATTAAAAAGCATATATATATATATATATATTTATGTCTCTGCCACATCCTGATAGCGAGTAATATGCCATTCTAGTGTTAGGAATTGCATATAGGCTACAAGATTGCATCAAGAGTTCTCTCCTGCTTCTCTATTCCAGGTTGCTAGGCTCCTCGCACAAGGTTGGAGTTTTCTTCGAGCTAGGAAGAAATCCGGGGAAGTAAAATGCTTCGTGGTTGGGTGTAAAAGGCACCTAGACCCACTCTTGGTCTCGGCTTTACGGAAGACAAAGCAGTGTCATGGCAGTCAAGCACTGAGGATTCCTCATCATATGGATACTTATACACATTTCTTGTATTACTTTGTATGACTTGCATAGTCAATTGTAAACTTAACTTGTGAACTTGAAGTAATCATTGATATGTACTTATATCTGTAACATTGAAATAGAAGTTGTAACACCACTTGGTGTAAAATTTTACATTTGACATTGTAATTGCCTTGGAGCAATCTTATTAACACACACACACACACATATATATATATTGTTTCATTATTCTTTTGTGAAAATGTATCTCGTATCAATATCCTTATTTGGAAATGTGCTTTGCTTTTCAAATTACTATGTTTAGTAAGTGAGGTTGATGTTCTTTACATGCCTGCACTTCAAATTCTAGACCCTGCGGATGTGGGCTAGAGTGGGTTGATGGCAAAGTAAAGATGTGTTAAAAAAAATTGAGTTTTACATGTGCGAGGCTGTCTTGTCTCCCATTCAATGCAAAAAGAGATGAGGAAATGATTAGACAACGTCACATCCACTAACGACTTAACCAAGAGAGATGAACTGTCAAAAGAGAAAAAATATTGAGCCGAGATCATGGCACGATCAAGGTGCTTAAATATCCTATTAGAGCTAGTCTTGTAATTACACCAAGTGTGCCAGAGAGAATGAGAATGGCGGTGGCCAATGTTGGGATCAAAAAGCCCCAATGTATTGCACATGTAAAAACATGCCTCCCTTTCTCCAGTTGCCCATCTGAATGGAAAGGTGCCATATTTGTCATAGGTCATATCAACCATATTAAAATCCCCACACAATAACCAAGTAGCAACTAGAAATGAATCAACAATCCAACGCCAAAGCAAGGAGCGTTCCAAAGCATCATTAGAAGCATAAACATTAATAATCCTAAAGGAATGATTATCAATGTTGAGAAGGATCCAGATGAGTTGATGAGTGGGGTTAGACCTGTGGTCGACCACACAAGAGTTCCACTATGGGGACAAAAGGGTGACAGCTTCGCCATGCCCAACTTCATGATCAGTACAAAACATTTTACTGGCTGGCCAAATAGAGTGACAAGTCGAAGCAAGCAAGAAACCAAAAATTTTAACCTCTTGGAGACAAAGCACTTCGATACCAGAGTATTTACTCAAAGTATCCCTAACATAATACTTTTTGGAGAGGTCTATTAGACCTCGAACATTTCATGAGAGGAAATTCATGTGTGAAACTCCTCCATATTATTGGAGTTCGCCTCCTCGTCATTCAAAGAAGAGTAGTTTTGCAGAAAATTTGGTGGAACTGACCTAATCTAAATAGAAGGAGAAGAAAATCTCCACTTTTCTTGCACATATTCACCTTCTTCCAATGGTGGAGAGGGACTGCGTGACCGCCTTTGAGCTCCCGTGACGGGAGGAGAAACGTTTGGTCGTACTATCATAACAGCTGCAGGCTAAGGCATAGTCTTTGGCCTAGGCTACAACTGAACATTATCAGCCTCGGCTAGGGCTTCCTTCCCCTTCATAGAAGGGTTTGAAATTCTCCTCGTTGGTTCAAAGGCCTTGGAAGCTAACCCAAACCATTGGACTTATTTTTCTGGTTTGAAACCGTGGTCCATTTTTCATCAGGTTTGGCAATAGAAGTATCCGCTTGATGAGGATTTTCAGTATCTTGTGGTGAAGAAGGTGTACGAGGCACTGCCAAAGGGCATTCCTTGATCTTGTGGTCTACGGACTGACACCTATAACACGTGTTGGGCAGATTAAAATAAGTGACCTTCTTGGTGTGCAAGGCACACATGACAAAGGTAAACTAGGAAACTCAATCCAGACCGGGACCTGCAACTTGGTGTCATCCAAGACAACAAAGTCTCGAGTCCATGCCTGGAAAACCAATAAAGAAGACCTGACATACTAGGGACCATGGGCTAGGATAGCCTAGACATGATTGATCTCCGCAAAGCAGAACAAGAAAAAACCCTTGGTTAAATTTTGGACCATATCAAGGCAGACCCCATGAGGGACCCAAGCCTTGTTGACCCATTCCTTAAGCACACTTTTAGGGGGGTCCTCCCAACAAAGTACCTAACAAGGGTGTGTTGTTCAAGCCATTGACAAGTAGAATCAAAATCCAGTAAAGGAAAAACCACATCAACTCCAGGGAGTTAGAACACTTACCTCGTGAAAGACTTTCAGAGCAAATTTTTGTGGTCATTTGTTCAGAGGAGGAGCCTTTGAGAAAATCCATCAAATTGCTAACACTAGCATGAACTACTAGGTTAGAGCCGGTTGAAGGCATATTAAAACAAAAAAACCACAGTAAATGCGGTTGACAAGAAAAGAGGAATTTGCTGTGCAGTAAGTGCAATATGACGCCAGACATCGCAAACACAAGAAAACCCTAACAAAGCTCATACACCCAAATCTCCTCGAGTCGTGATACTTAGAACATATATAAAATGATGCAGGAGCATCCAGTGGTGTAAGGGCAATCTTGCATCACCCAAAAGATGATTTCCATTTTTGTTCCTGTTGTTTTCTTTTTGTAGATGTTTTTGTATTTCTGGATACCCTTTTCGTCGAATAAGAGTTTCCAACTTTCAGAACTACTTTTCTGCTTTTTCTGCTCAACTGCTATTTTTAGCAGGTTTGCATTTGAAGTCGTGGGAAGACAAAAAATTATGGGAAGGTTCAGAATGGGAAAATACACAGTCTGGTGAAAGAATCAGTCAAGATCATTCACGACTTGAAAGATATTCAAGTTCCAATTTCTGCTTTTTGCCCTGAAAAACCTTCTGAGCTCAGTTTGAGGCACCAAACGATCCCGGATGGGCCTGAAAATTTGCAAAAACGCCAAAGTAGTCCACTAAAAACCTACTTTGCAGAAAATACTCTTTTCGAGAGCTTTCCGAAAAGGTATTATCATTGAAGATCCGACGGTCGGATTAAAAGTTATGGCTGCCGGAAGTTGGTGCATATTTTAGAAATGTGCTAATTTTCAACTATGAATTTAACTTGAATTTCAAATTGTAATTTTGGCGCCAAATCGTCAAAAATCTTATCTCGAAGGTTGTTTTTGGTTCCAAACCGAAATGGGCCTATTTAGGGGCTTGTTTTTGATTTTTGGGTAACTTCTTAGGGAAAGAAGTTCGCATGCTGTGAAAGGGGATCTGGGTAATTTTCTGTAAGTCTGTAATTTGCATTTAATACAGAGCTTGGGGATTTGAGATCCTCTGCATGTAAGTTCAATGACAATGGACATCGGATATTATTTTACGTTTTGTAGAGTGTATTTAAAATGTCAGGTTGCTC
>VDFB02062378.1:96516-109301 GCA_007258455.2 Sequoia sempervirens
GATGATTTCCATTTTGTTCTTTGTTGTTTTCTTTTTGTAGATGTTTTTGTATTTCTGGATACCCTTTTCGTCGAATAAGAGTTTCCAACTTTCAGAACTACTTTTCTGCTTTTTTTGCTCAACTGCTATTTTTAGCAGGTTTGCATTTGAAGTCGTGGGAAGACAAAAATTTATGGGAAGGTTCAGAATGGGAAAATACACAGTCTGGTGAAAGAATTAGGTCAAGATCATTCACGACTTGAAAGATATTCAAGTTCCAATTTCTGCTTTTTGCCCTGAAAAACCTTTCGAGCTCAGTTTGAGGCACCAAACGATCCCGGATGGGCCTGAAAATTTGTGAAAACACCAAAGTAGACCGCCAAAGGCCTACTTTGCGAAATATTGTCTTTTCAAGAGCTTTCCGAAAAGGTATTATTATTGAAGATCCGACGGTCGGATTAAAAGTTATGGTTGCCGGAAGTTGGTGCATATTTTAGAAATGTGCTAATTTTCAACTATGAATTTAACTTGAATTTCAAATTGTAATTTTGGCACCAAACCGTCAAAAATCTTATCTCGAAGGTTGTTTTTGGTTCCAAACCAAAATGGGCCTATTTAGGGCTTGTTTCTGATTTTTGGGTAACTTTTTGGGGAAAGAAGTTCGCATGCTGTGAAAGGGGATCTGGGTAATTTTCTGTAAGTCTGTAATTTGCATGTAATACAGAGCTTGGGGATTTGAGATCCTCTGCATGTAAGAAGTTCAATATTGATGAATAAAATATTATTCTCTGTTTTGTGAGTGTATTTCTGTGTCTCGGGTTTTCTCCCTCGTCATAAAAAGTGTCTAAAAGCATATGAAAAGTAATAGAAAAAACACTAATGATCAAGCCCATCAATACGTACACATGTACATAGAGGGATATATATATATATGTACACAATCGATATAATTATTATTACTTTGAGAATGTTAACTTATTCGTATTCATTAGTATATCAAATGTATACATACTTTATTGGCGTAAGATATATATATATATATATATTAACATATATATATATATTAACATATATATATATATATTAACATATATATATATATTAACATATATATATATTAACATATATATACATATACATATATATGTGATATTATCGATATATATATACATATATGAATATATAATTTTATATATAGATATATGCTTGGAGATCGATTAGCATATATAATGCTTAGAGGCCGATTTATATACATGAACATAGGTAGATTTGTATGTAACATATACAAAGTATTTAAAGGACGAGTATAACATATAAATTGACTTTGGATAAAGGTTGAACTATGTGGGAAATAATGCAGAACAATATGGTCGATATGGATAGTAAACCATAGTTGATACTATGGACAATGCATTTTGGAATTATTAAACAGTAAATTACTCAAAATTGAATGTTTTTATATAAAGTAATGAAATAAATACCAATTGCAAATAGAGTGAAATGCATGAGAATAGGAAACGTGTACAACAATATGTGAATTGGTCAAAGAACCAAATATATACACCATCTTTGAAAAGCGACTCATTTCTGCTGTGTTACTCAATAAAGTTGTGACTAAGTTGACATTGAATGAATGTTGCCTGTAGAATGAAGACTATTTCAAAGAGTAAAGCCACACCCAAACAATAGGAGGATGGATGCATACTTGGCTCTAGAATATGAAGTTCTAATTGTTGTAGAAGTCCATTTTGGGATACAATTTGTCTATTATCATTTTAACATGAGCACAATTGAATAAGTCATTTTCTTCTATCAAATAGATGGGTTGAACTGTAGCTTTTCATGCTGAGTCTGTGTTTGGTTTGCTGCCACATTTTTGCCAAGTGAAGTTAGTCAACTAGCATGGAGATTGCTGTCATTTTGCATGCCTTTTCTATAGGTTGCAATGTCTCATTTTTCTATATAAATAGAGAGGTTAGCGCTCTCATTTGGGATGCACTTCTCATTCTACAAATTTACTCTGATGTATTATTATGTGAGAGCTGAGGGATATTAAGAGAGAGATGAGAACTACTTTGTGAGAGTGCTGCATTATTTTGAGTTAGAGTCTTGCTTTGGGTTGATAAAGTGAAGCTAGGAAGCTACTATAGAAGGTTGAGCATCAAGTCAGTCAAGTGGTTAAGTATATAACAGGGATGAGGATATAATCTTCCTTTATTTGTCTTTGTTTATGAGAGATTGAATTTTGAATGCTTTATTTGAACTACTTAAGATTGCTTGCACTAGGGAAATGTACCATTTTCTTTGGAAAGGAAAAATAAGCTATTTATGCTTTTCTGTGGAAGTGTGTAATTAATCCATAATAGGAGGAATTGTAACTTGTCATAGGTATTGTTATACTAGATATGATTAAACAAGAATAGCTTGAGAGTTATTCATATCTAAGTTATTTGAGTATACTAGATAGCTAGGAAGTACTCCCGGGATTGATTGTCCATTAAAGGGAGGGAACTTTTTTATATGCTTTGTGAGTAGAAATATCATCTAGAGTTTGTGGAAAAAGGAATAGGATGGTTTCTAGGGTTAAAGATTATCCATAGGAGGAAATACCTATGCATAGATTATAGTGGCCTAAAGTCAAATCAAGCTTGAGTAGTGTATGTGAGTAAGATGAGTATCACTCAAAGTACTGAGTGAGAACACTTTGGCCAAAGTAGTGTGATTGCCTTTGGCTCCACTGTCAATTCACTGTGATCCATTTATTTGCATGTTATTCCTAGATTGTGGGTTTACAAGTTCTAGTAATGTGTAGAACACAACACTAAGCTCAGTTGGTTATTGTTACCTAGTTACTTCACCAATCTCTTTGTCGAAGGGTAGGGCCATATATCGTATGATAGATGTGCAGGAGACCGCATATGAGTCCGTGATTGGTGAAAAAGCACTTGAGTGATGTTTCTCCTCCTCAGTAGATGACAAAAGACCAAGATTTGAAAGGTAGATCCTGGTCCATCTATATCTATTGTTTTGAAGCTCAGTTGAGCTATGTATGTACTTATCTACATTCTTGGAATATTGTAATTTGTGAAGTTATTATATTGGAAATGGAATCTATGTTGATTATTGTTGTGACATCTATGTTCATTTATTCTCAATAAAGAAAACAAATTTTTTACTGCAATGGTTGTTACATAATTTATTTACTTGTAAAGTGAAAACTTAGGAAAAATTACTTTAGTGAATGGTTGACATGTTACAAGTATTTTTGAGTTTGTTGTAGTTTGGTTGTCATTGATGTCAAAAGAAAGTTGCAATTTGGCTGTTTGGTTTCCAGAGTCTCTAAGAAATGCTCCAAATTTCTCCGTTGGTGATGCTTTGCTCATGTAGTTTGAAAGATAGCTTCATATTGTGTTAAAGCATGTGTGATCCAAGTTTCAATTCATTTGGGTTTCAGACATATGTGTTTGTGAGTGACAGTTTCAAGACTGTGTTGTTTTTGTGAAGGTTCTTTCAGATGTGTAAAATTTGGCTTTGCATTCCTCCGCATTTGTAGAAATGGTTGTGTGGTTTAGAAGTTAAGTTCAACATGTTGTGAAAGTGTTATATCCAAAGTTTCATATCATGAGTCCTTCTACATAGAAAGTTGAAGGTGACAAAGTTCAGGATTAAGGATTGTGTTGTTTGGTGACTGGTTTCAATGCCTATTGGCTTGCACCAACTCGTTGTTGCTTGAAGCTATGAAATGGCTATATGAAAGTGCTTTTGAGTATCATGTTATTTTTTCTATTACTCCACAAGGTGTTTTTTGGTTTCTCTGACATAGGTTGTGGTCCAGAATGAAGGTGTTGTTGGGTTATGCTTTTACCTAGCCGACTAGGGTATGTTGAAGGTATGTGCCATAATTTCAAGGTTGCATGAAGTTCATGGAGTGTTTGAAGGTGTTGTATGGGTCACACCGACTCATCTAGAAGAAGCACAATTAATGCTTTATTATTCATGTGTACTGCCAATGTTGTGAAGGCCAACATATTTCATGTCTCATGTTTTCTGCTTAAAGCCAACCTATTTTGTATTTGCAAAGAATGCGGATGATTTCTATTGAAGACCGAATGCGTGAAGAGTGTTTAGGACTAGGTTAAGCATGTGTTGGAATCTACAAGGTGTGTTCCTCTTCTTGGTGTTGTGTGTAGTCTTTTGGGTCTTTCCCTCTACACATTTCATGTTGTTGTTTGATCTTTCACTGACTTGTAATTGTGATATTCTTTGTTGTAGGTTGACATATGTAATGTAATCAATGTAATATCATGTATATATTGTAAACCTAGTTGATCTAGGTATGGTGTGTGTCGAGGATGTGTAATACATTATGATAATTGTATAAGCAACTGGAAGAGAAAGAGTAGAAGTTGTAGATCTTGTTTGGATTCAATTTGATCATATCTTTATGATAGAAGGGAGGTGAAGAGTGTGCCTAATTGTTTGCTAGAGGTAGTGATCCAAAGGAAAAGCTTCTTAAATGCTAAAATCAGTGAGCTAGTAAGCTACAAAGAAGACATTTTCTGAAGTGACAAAGTAGAATTACAATCATCAAAAAGAGAAGGGAAAAAGCATAATTACAATCATTAAGAGGATCGAGCTTAATTGTCAGTTTTAGACAGTGGAAGGATTGTCATTTTGTAATCATTCCTGAGTTTGTTCTCAATTCAGGGAGTTGTAGCTTCCTTGGGTTGTAGCCCCAAAACAAAGTCAAGAGGGAGTTGTAGCTTCATAGGGAGTGACCCTAAAACCACTTTTTAGGGAGTAGTAGCTTCCTTAGGTTGTAGCCCTAAAACAAAGTTGTAACTGTTATTCATTTGTGAGGTTGGATTAGGATAGTATATATCCTAGCAACATTTCTCACTGTGGGTTTTCCCCTCTGGGGTTTTCCACATACATCTAGTGTTATGTTGTGTTGTGCATTGTTTCTATCTTTTATGTTCTTACATATGTGGTAGAGTTTGAAGTTTCTTTTGTTTTGGAAGTTTTGAGATTTGATAGAATACTGATTCACCCCCTCTCAATATTCTGGTGTAGGTTCAATAATTGGTACAAGAGCCTAGTTCCTTAGAATAAGTCTAACAACTTGAGGAAGATTTAGGATGGCACAAGAAGGGTCTCACAAGATGCCTAGGTTTGATGGAACAAATTTTTCTTTAGATGGTGGTTTAGTATGGAATCCTATATGTCCTCTTTAGGGTTGGTGTTTGGAAATTAATCAAGGATGGTTATACAATTCCTACTACTCCTCCAATTGATCCTACAAAGATTAGGACTTATGAGAATAATGGAAAATCTAAGAATGCTATCTTGAGTGGCATAGAAAATTTTGATCTGGGCGAGTGCATGAAGTTGGTCACACTTTTGTGGCCAAATGGGAAAAAAATTTGGAAAGACATAACGCGCTCGTGTTATAACGCAAGCGCGTTATGTGATTTTAAAAGAAAATAAAAAGTCAAATGTGTATCATTTGCTCTTTACTATTTCTCAGCTCTGCCTGTGGCCAAAAATCCTCACTTTCGCGCTCGCGTTCTAGGAGGAAGGATTTCTGCAAATTTCATCAAGAACAGTTGGATTTTGTTTGCAAATATGGTACCACGATGATGAAGAGATGCGGGAGGTAAGTATTGTTTACTATTTGTTTTGAATTTGTTAGTTTGAAATTGATTTTGTTTGTTTTAGGTTAGATTTGATTGTTTTTTTTTAAATTTGTAGGAAATCTTGCAAATCCTCAACAAGAAGAGGAGGTAAATCCTCAACAACAAAATCAACCTCCCCCACCATTCTCTCAATTCCCTCCTGGCACTCAAGAAATTTTGAGGAGTGAAATTGAGAACAATAGAAAATAACTTGAGGATCTTATCAGTAGGTTGAGTGATCCAAATGCTTCAACCACAGAAAGAATGCTTCTAGCAAATTCATTGAAAGACATGTTAAAAAATGTAGATGCAATCACCCAACAAATATCTCTATGGCAAGATAGGAGGCGCATACCAGGGAATATTATGTAGACAAATTATCATATAAACAAGTAAAAGATTTAAAAATTACTAAAGGTGATTTGTGCTCTCTATTCACTGACCCTAAAAAAAATCAAAATCTTACCCTCAATGCAAAGAGGTTTCCTATTCATTGGTGCCACCACAAAGAGATTAAGAACCATTTTTATGAAAGATGGTATATGGTCTTTGATTACCCACCGTGCAATAATTGTGAAGTCCCCCAATATTTTCTTAGGAAACTATACAGTGAGTTTGTATTGAACCAAATCCCAAATTATTTTGATATGAGTGAGTTCTAGGGGAGAGGTGGGGGGTCAACTCAGGATAGGCTCGGTGCACAGCCGGATCCTACGCAGCAAGGGAGACGACCTCTCGCTAGGTTGCCTTGTGAGCAGATTGTGATGCCTGCCATTGCGAAGGAGAGTGCCAACATAGAGACATTGTAGGTGATCACAACTTTGACTTGGAGTGTCATCCATCACACTAGCCCTATTGTACAACGCCATCCGGGGGAGTCTTTAGGTGGTGGCCTTTGAACCCATGTGTGTCAATCTTGCGGGGTGACTTGTTCATATGACCCTACCAACACTCAGGAGGGTGCTACGCAAGATCCATATGCTACTACACAGCCTGATCCGTATGCATCTACGGGGATGGAGAGGACGGCTAACATTTTGTATGATGCATATGGCATTGACACTCAGGTAAAATTCAACATGTTCATTGAATTTAATTTATTAAATTTTGATTGTGAAATGCAAGATTAACTAATTTAGTTTTACTATTTTAATAAAATTGCAGGGTCACAGTGTAGAGACTAGATACACCAATCATCCACCTACTTATTTTTGCAGTACACCTATCGATGGGGTATGTAAAGTTAGTAAAAAATTATAAATTTATTACATGTGTTAATATCATTGTTTTACGAATGGTATTTTAATATGTGATTTTGAATGTTGAACATGGTACTGTTGGAGGTTTCAAGGAAACACCTCCGAGTGCCAGTAGATTTGATCAAATGTTCACGAAGGTAATATATAATTTAAAGAGAACTTAAGTAATGAATTCTAAGTTTAATAGATTTGTGTAGTTTATATTCATATTGTTGGTTACGTTGCATTACACATCATTCAAACTCAAAGCATTACTTGAAATTTGATAACTAATAATTAGAAATATATATGTTTAATACTTGTACTCAAAATTTTGTTCATTAGATCTCATACGTTATAAGTCATCACATGGATCGCTATTGTAACTTTTTTGTGATTCAATAATTTGTTGTTTTATTTTCAGATGTTGGTGACAGAAACACCACCAAACATTACGAGGGCAATGGATATTGGTGTTTCCTCCGCTATACAATCCTTGATGGCTCTGATAGGGGAGGTATGAGGCAAATTACTAAATTTCAATTTACATTCATTGTTATAGATGAACTAGTTCTAGTGAAAAATCAAACCATTATTGATTCGTAGTTTAATTCCTATTTGGATGGTTTATACAGGGCTTGAGCACACTTGAGCATCGGCGTGCAAATATTTCCATCGAGGAGAGTGATCGTGAGATGGCCGTAAGTGATTATTTTGTTAAATATATTAATTTTTATAATGTAATTTCTATATATTAATGTCTTTACTTCCTATTGTAACAGTTGAAACTTCACCAGGAGCTAAACACTAGGAGGAGCAGTAGGAGCACTCCTCGAGCATAGCATAAATGGATGATAAAATTATCGCCATTGGATCGCCCAGCAAAGGGAAAGAAAACTGTATTTGAACCAGAGCATGGAGAGAAATGAATTTTGAATGCACATAGCCCTTTGTTGTATGCCTAAATGGCAATTTTGTACATATTTTGTGTTGGATATATTTGACATTGTATGCCTATATGGCATTCTCGTAAGCCTATATGGCTATTTTGTAAGTATATTTTATACTTATATCGACATATATTGATGTATGCGTACATGGCTATTTGCTTAATACAAAACTTTTTTATCGATGGTGTCCATATTTGCATATTATAAATTCATGGTTCAATAGATATGAGTTACGTGTATTCAAGTGTATACTTTACAACTTACGCACATATACTTTTTGACTTACATGTGAACATCGAAAAGTGTGAAAATTTATGTGTTTGGAAGTCAAATGTAAGCCAATTTTGCAATTCTCAGTTCTTGCATACTCGATCTTATGGACTTATATTCCTTCCTAGCACATATTGTGAATATTTCTCATTTGGTGCAGAAGACAGATTCCTCATTTTTGAACCACTCATAGCAAAGAGATTCACAATAAGACTTTAGCATTGGAACACTACTCCATACTTCTCTTGTCTAGACCATAAAGGATTGAAAATTCTTAATTTGATGCAATGATAGTAGTGAGAGATAATTTATATAACCGTGCCTATTTTGAAACTTTGCATCTAATACTGCATCAACAAGAACTTAAGAAGTGTTGCATAAGAGTGTTAGGTTTGATAGGCCTTCTCTTCCCTAAGGGAGGAGAGCCTGCATCTTGAATTTTGAACAAAATTTTAAGAAGCAAACATTTTACCTAAAAGCTTCAAACCTAGATGACATATTTGGCTAAGTCTATCTTGAAAATTATCAATGCACATTCAAACTCTAAAGGAGATTCTCCTTGAAAAGAAAACTTTACCCTTTTTCCCAAGGAAAGAAATTGCAACAAGTTGCATGTGATTTATCTTATTTCTTTCTCACAGTTCCTGGTCAATCATTCATGGCTCAGGATAGTTCCGTTCCAAGGAAAGGACACCCAAAAAATCATTGAGATTCTTCTATGATCTGCAAGAAAAGGTTTTGGCTCTTTCACAATGTAAATAATTATGTAACACTATTTTCTTGTTTTCCTTCCACACGAAAAATGTTCACACTTTTCAGATTGATCAATGATCAATAATGGTTGATTGTAAACACTTGGCATTTTTATGTTTGAACTTTAATTTATAATTTTGTATCATGACATTCGAGTAGATCACTAATATTTTAATATTTCACTATGAAAGTGGTGTTGTATTTTTGCTATGTTATTTGACTATTAATATGGTGGTGTATTTTGAACTTGATTACTGCTGCAAATATGTATATATTTCTGATTTTTATATGTTTTTGTATTACCGAACCCAAAACGAACCCAACCCCAATTTTTTTTTTCCCAAACCGGTGAACCGGGTTCTCGAACCCGATCCCGAACCCAAAACTGAACCGGTAACTTAGTAAAAAATAGATTTTGTAGTTTATATTCATAACGTTGATTACATTGCATTGCACATCTTTCAAACTGAAAGCATTGCTTCACATTTCATAACTAATAACTAGATGGTGATAGATGACAAAATTTCAATTAGAATATAGTTTTTACAAAGTCAACCTAAGAAGTTATGCAATTACTTCACATTGCATAACTAATAACTAGGAGCAACTGCCAATTACATTTGGTTTTCATGGCATTCTATGAGACCACATTTCTTTGAGGCATTTTTTCAAACAGTTCACTGCCTTGTCTATACTACTACATTTTTCATACATGTCTACCAAAGCATTTTGTCAAATAGTTCAAGTGTTGCCTTATTGTTATGGTTGAAAGCCTAAAACAAGTGATTTTGAACAAGCTATGGATGCTTGGAAAAAATCTATCAAAAGCATAATAGTAAGCAATATCATAGACAATGCAGTGAACTATTTGAAAAAATGCCTCAAAGAAATGTGGTCTCAATGGTGATGGAATGCCATGACAATCCACAACAATTTGCTTGTCATGGCATTCATCATGCCATTCCATCACCATGAGACCACATTTCTTTGAGGCATTTTTTCAAAGAGTTCACGCCTTTGTTCATGCTAACACATTTTTCATACATGTTCATCAAAGCATTTAGGCCAAAATGTACCATTGTCTTGTCGCTATGGCTAAAAAAGCCTAAAATGTGTGCTTTCTCAACAAGCTATGGATGCTTAGAAAAAATCTATCATAGCATAGACAAGGATGAATCGGGAGAAAAAAATGCCTCAAAGAAATGTGGTCTCATGGTGGTGGAATGCCATGACAAGCAAATTGTTGTGGGATTGTCATGGCATTCCATCACCATGAGACCACATTTCTTTGAGGCATTTTATCAAACAGTTCGCTTCCTTGTTGCTATGGCTAAAAGCCTTAAGTAGGTGCTTCCAAACAAGCTATGGATGCTTGGAAAAAATCTATGAAAGCATACTAATAAGCAATAGCATAGAAAGGGCAGCAACTATTTGAAAAAAATCCTCAAAGAAATGTGGTCTCAATGGTGATGGAATGCCATGACAATCCATAGCAATTTGCTTGTCATGGCATTCGTCAAGCCATTCCATCACCATGAAACCACATTTCTTTGAGGCATTTTTCAAAGAGTTCAATGCCTTGTATATGCTAACACATTTTTCATACATGTCTATCAAAGCATTTAGCCAAACAGCTCATTGCCTTGTTGCTATGGCTAAAAGCCTAAACAGTGCTTTTGAACAAAGCGGATGCTTTGGAAAAATCTATCAAAGCATAATAATAGTAAGCAACAAGCTGATGCAATACAAAGATTTCCAAACCACTCAACAACTCAGGGGACTCTTGTCCCAAACTCATCTTGGAGAAGATCAAACAAAATTTCAACATTTCATCAGAAATCTAATTTTCATCCACTCAAATTGTCTTATCATTCATCATTCATCCTTCCACAAAACTGTATTCCAATTGACTCATTCAAAGCAAAAAACCATTTTAGAAAACTTTGATTTAATCAATTAGATCAACATGCATTTCAAAAACACCATTTTCAACAAGGCACTCTTCCATTCAATCAATTCATTCAACTTGTCCCAAATAGTCAATCCATCATTACAATTGGCTTTCAGAATTTTACCAGACCATCAAGCACTATGAACATCATTATTACAACTGATACAAATCAAGAACTTGCTCTCTTAACTTTGTTCTAACTGAACTTACAATTTCATGTATTATTTTACACCAAGTCTCCTCACTGTCCAACTATCAAAACAATATATCTCACTTCTAAACCCTATCCAAGACTCCATACATCCCTAACACCATCACTTAGACAACATTATCCCAAAATCAACTCACTGATCACTGTTAGGTCATACTTCTATTCTCTGAGCAGTTAAGGCACTGCTTCTCAATGATACACTCATGCCCTAAATTGGGTAAACCAAACACACTAGTTTCAAAACCCAAGATACAAAACACTTTTAGAGACCTCTTAATGCCCATGTCCTCATATCAAAAACTCAGAATAACTTATATT
This sequence comes from Sequoia sempervirens, assembly GCA_007258455.2. Taxonomy (NCBI): domain Eukaryota; kingdom Viridiplantae; phylum Streptophyta; class Pinopsida; order Cupressales; family Cupressaceae; genus Sequoia; species Sequoia sempervirens. Next base: position 107,862 of record VDFB02062378.1, read on the forward strand.
GAAGAAATAAGCAGTTTTTAGTTTGAACGCTATCAAAAAGGCTACTAAAATAGGCCTGATTTTCAAAGAAGACCCCCTTCAAACATTCCCAAAACACTTAAAACCTCAAAACAGTCATTAGAAATAACACAAAACTCCCAATTTATCCATTTTTAGGGATTAAAAGACTCCTTTTGACAGTATATTGACAAACCCTTGTTTATAGGGTGAAAAACTCAAAAATCAATGAGGGTTTCCTATATAGGCTACATGCAAACCTCAAAACCTCTGGCCAACCATTGGAACATGTCAAAATAAATCTGAAAATGCATTTGGAAACATCTTCTAACCCATGCACTTGTTATTTCTCCACTCTCATGCTAGAAACTATTCATTTTGATTGGAAAACTCAGAATTTCCTGTGTAGCAGTAGCTCCTTCAAGGTATTCTTGCTTTTTCCTCTACTCACAAACATCAAAACATAACAAATAACCTATCTCTAACCTACTCCACCAATATACCTTGCCTACATTGGTGGAGTAGTGTGGAAATGCCTTATAAGACTCTCAAAACTCAATGCACAAGATTTCAGACCGAGCCATAAGAAGAATGCTCAAAGAAACATTAAATTTATTGGATTCCTTCCCAAATGGATGCAAACAAATGGTGATTCCCCAACCTACTAGAAAAAATCTAAATTTGAACCCTGAACTCTTGCACAGTCCGTACAAGTTAAGAAACAACTGAAAAACACAAAAAAAAGCTAAAACAAGGAACTCTTTGTTAATTTAATTCTTCCAGAATACAATGATCTCTTTGCTCAGCCTTTACAATGCTTTTAAAGAAGTTTCCAACCATCAAATACCTCTTCATCTTCCTTGAACGACCTATGACTCATCCTCTTCCTTTATTTTCTTGATTTTCTTGTTTTGTCTCTTCACATTCCTTCTTTTTCTCTCTTTTACATATTTAGCATTTTGACAATATTACACTTTGTGCTTTTTCATGCCTTGATTACATTTAATTTTGGAATTACATGGAATTAAATACATTTTTGACAACTTAGCCTTTTGAAGGCATTACATGACCTAGGTGTTCTTGCACCACAAGCTATGGTCTCGTGGTTTTTCTTCACATCAACGTGATTTAATTCACATTTTTTTCACGTGAAAATCAGCTTGAACTAGATTTTGTATTATGGAGCTATATTAAGTTGCCACTTCGAAAACCAATGTAACAATGATACAAAATAATGTTTGAGACTACAAGAAGGCATCAAAATGGCTAGTGTACTAAACAAATTCTTATGATTTATGAATAATGTTGATAACTCTACCAATTGGCTTTTCAAAAATCACAAATTGAACCCTAGCATCAATAGGGCTCTCAGACATCAAGCTACCAATCCAAGCTGCATCAGGCCCATATCACCGGTGACACCAACAATAGGAGGAATAATCT
>VDFB02062379.1:0-13335 GCA_007258455.2 Sequoia sempervirens
TCCCATTTAAATTGACGTCTGCAAAATAAAGTATTTATCTGCTTTTAAATAAAAATTTAAAACAAGTTTACAAACTGTGAAAATTTCCTTGTAGATAATCTTGAATATTTTTTTATATCAATTTAGAATTTTTATTTAATTGTAATATTATATTTAATATTTTTTTAATATGTAAGCTTTAAAAGCATGCATTATCATCATCTTTTTATGGTTTTACTATATATGACATTTTTAAGGAAATATAATATAGTATTCTAATTTATAATAGTAATATATATCATTTTATAATATTTGTTATGGAAATACATATTAATTTAGAATATTTTCAAAAAACTAAAATATACATTTTTAGAATATACATGATTTTTATTTTATAATATTTGTTATGGAAATACATATTAATTTAGAATATTTTCAAAAAACTAAAACACACATTTTTAGAATATACATGTTTTTTAATTTATAATATTTGTTATGGAAATAAATATTAATTTACAATATTTTCATGCTTTTAAAATTTTTAGAAGATTTTTAACAAGATTATCTTGTATATCTAATACAAAAAAAATTAAAAATTCAATATTATATATATAGGATGATAATAATGAATACTTTTAAAGCTTACACATAAATAAAATCTTGAATTTAATATTACAATAAAATGACAATTACTAAATTGATATTAAAAAATTCAAGATAATCTTGTTAAAAATATTTTAAAAATTATTAAGATAATCTTGTTAAAATCTTGATAAGATGTTATTTTTAATAGTATTTTTAGTTTTAAACTTGTTTTAAAACTGTATTGCCAATGTTTCATTTCGTACATAAACTTATGTGAACACTACCCTTCAACTATATAATGCACAAAGAGCTTAGAGTGCATGTACACCGTTTAACAAACAAATTTGTCAAGAGTGTATGTTGTCTAAATTGTATGAAGCTTCACTTGGTAATGCAAGCTTTAGTTGTGGTTTACTTTATGCATATTGGATTGATGATTTGTTTGGTTGCATATTACTACAGATAAGATTTGGATCTTGTTTTATTTTGTTCAAAGTTGCCTCAATCAATAGTAAATGATTTTAATTACACATGTTTTGTATGTAGGTGGAGTTAAAAAAGAGATTTAACATTGAACCAAAGGAAACCATCTTTGAAAAGGGAGAGACAGAAGTCCAAATTGCGATTGGGAGAGGGCAACAATTGCGGACTGTGCAGGTATTTGCATTTCTTATTTTACTTGTAATCAATTGTTTTTTAATTGTAATATGAAACATAATGATTTTCTTTTCCTTCTTGATATCGATTTGAGTTTTTGGATTTCAATTATTTGATTTGAGTTTTTGGATTTGAGTTATTTTCTCTTTCAGAAGTTTATTTTTTATTTTTTGTACCATCTTCTAGCAAAGTGTTGCTAGTATAATCTCTGATATATATGATATCATTGTTGTCTTCAGGATTTTTATTTAATTTCTTAACTTCTTATGATTTTCAAAGATATCGGTGCTCTCATCCTACAAATTTGAATCATTTTCTTCATTCATACTAGAGTGATCTGCTATATCAAATTCAAAACAACTCCTACATTTCTATAAAACTGTAAATTGACCTTCAACTTGCTTAGTTTTTGCATCTGCATTTGGTTGCCTTGGATGAGTAGTAGCATCGATTCCTGTTGTCTTCAGGATTTTTATCAAGAAACAAATACCAGGGATCAAAGTACATATCTCCAATTTTATAACAAAACTCTTCAATCTAACTTGTTTATCTGCTTATTTAGCCTTAAAAGCTTTGTAGTTTAGGTTCATGGAGAACAAATGTGGCTCCAGAACAGAAAAGGCAGTTGAAACGTGAACCCCTATATGACCCAACTTAACAGTAAATGACTTCAATTATTTTTTGTAACATTCATACAAATGTAAGCAAAGAAGATAACAAATGCATGAAGAACATTTTCATCTTTATGCCCTTTTGATTTGTCACAACACAATCCAAAGATGGGATACAATTAGAGAAATAAAATTAAAAAAATAGTTTATAATATGCATTTTTGGGTGGGAATGAACTTTCAGGAAACTTTTGGACAGAAGATTTAAAGGTCTGAAGGAAAATCTTTAGTATTACCCTCCCACATCATTATATATATCTCTATTCAAGCAAACAAATTAATGGTTGGGGTATTTTTTAGAGTTTAGATGTATTTGAGTTTTGCAGGAATGACATTTTTGTTTTTAAAGTTCACTACATTTCTTAAGCATGTAATATATTGATGTTGATTTTATTTTAGTTAAAATGGGTAAAAAAAGAAAAAGTAGATATTTAATTAAATAAATATCATTATTATTATATAATTTTTTGGTAATTACTAGACACACATCATACAACCCACTATAAATATGCATAAATTGACATTTAAATCATTCTTACTTCTTAGCCATTAAAATGCAAAACTGAATCTAACCAGTAAAGAATACCATTACCTGAATATAAGTTGTTTAGTTTTTTTAATGTATTTTATTATTTACAAACTAGCATATATATACTTCAATATTTTTGGATGTAGGTCTACTAGGATAGTTGCAACTACATCAGAAAAAATCATGATGCATGTGGGTTGAAAACAAGATTGTTCAGAGCGTGGGAGAAGGCGTGAAAGGTCTCAAGGAGGGAGATCATGTGTTGCCATTATTTATAGGTGAGTGTGGAGAGTGCATATATTGCAAATCACCAAAGACTAATCTGTGTAAAAAAATTCATAATCAATCCCACCAAGGCGGTCATGTTGAGGGATCCTTTGAGAATTAAAAGATATATTTTTTTGTTTAATGGATTCAATCAAGTTACATAGATATCAACATCCTTATGTATCAAAACATCAAATACTTTCTTTTCCATTATGGTTCTGCCATGCTTGTCCTCCTAAATATTTTAACATTGTAATGGTCAATTAAATAACTGATAAATCTTGAAGATTATAGTTATCCACTTAATAATGGATAAATGTTCTTGATTATAATGGTTTGGTAGAATAAGACAAGATTCTATACCTTTTTCAATAATATGGCTCCTACTTTTAGTCCTACGGTGGCTCCATGAAAACTTATTTTTATTAAATTTTAATAATAGCTTATGAAATGTGATACAAAAATATTGATTGAAAATTAATTAACAATTATATATAAGTTCTCATTTTTATTTTTGATGAATTCTTATAAAATTATGTCAAAATTATTTACTATTTTTTAAAATCATTTTGAATTGAAATCAATTTTTTTAATAACTATAGAATTTGGGAGAAATAGGGGCCTAGAGAAGGATAACTCTTGATGTATTTTATATATTAATATTTAATATATGTATGCTAGTCTTATCTTATCCCCTAGTTGTCACATGATGGGATTAAGACACACGTCATAATACTGGTTTATCCTACCTCTCAACCTTGCCTATATAAGAAAGGTCTCATATGTATATTTGTATTGTATATGACAAATCTTTGATCATATTTGATCTAATATATTTTGCATCGATTATTACAAATGTAGTCTCTTGATTTTCTCTCTTGTAGAAAGTTATTTTGATTTTGTAAGTGATCTTGAGAGATTGAATCCTTGAGCAACTCTAACAATTACCTTACCTATTTTTCTATAAAACAAGGGGAAAATTAGCTTCATGGAGATTATCCAACTTTACCTATATATATATATATATATATATATATATATATATATATATACTAACTATTTTTTATCAAACCTGATTAAATAAAAAATATTAATAAAGAAAAAATTTAAAATATATAATTATTTTAGAATTTTAATTTTTTTAACTGATTATTAAATATTGATTACATTCACTATATCAAAAACCCTATATATATTAAAAAAATTCATAATTTTCAATCTATTTTTACGTTTTAAAAAATTCAAAGATTTATAAATATTTTACATGTCATAGAATATGATAAAAAAAATTATAGGTTTTTTAACCATTTTATCTATGAAAAATAGTTTTAAAATAAATATATATACATTAATAAAATTATAATAAATTGTTTATAAAAATATATGTAACACGTGTAATTGTGTTATTGACATGTGTAAAAAATTATTGAATTTTTTTCACAATAATTTGTAGTGAAAAGATGATTGTTTCTTATATATTTCAAATAAATATGAAGTTACTTTAAAAGCTTACAAATCATATTTAAAATTCGACAACACTAGTCTTTGTGAAATTCCCTTGATGCTCCAAATTCATCTATGCTTTATATTTGGGATATTCATTGTGACATAAAGCCTCTTTTCCATTTAATTAAGATAATAACTAAATATTTATGATAATCTATTTATTATATTCAATCTAATTTCTTCCCATTTTATATCTTGGCCTATATGGACAAAGACATCAGAAAATATAGTGATGAACCTATTAATGATAAATATGACTCAAGGAGACTGATGAGATAGGAAGAAGTGTGTATTAATATTTTAATTTAGAGGAAATAAATTTAACATGTATCATTCTAATTAAAATTATTATTATAAATTATTTTAGAAAATAAATATTTGTAAAAATTAGTGATAAAGGTTATGAGAAATGTTTTTTTAATAATTTGGTTTATTCAAATTTGATCGAGTATTTGAGGAAATTGTGTAATAGCTATAATTGATTATGAAAAATTGTACCTAACTCACTCTCAAATGGATTATATTATTGACATCATCTTAACATGAAGAAGGAGATGGTTGTAGGAAAGTTCATAGATCGCACCATTATCATAGATGCTAAATTCTTCAAAAGATCAGTTATCTAATGAACATGGTATTTAGTGTTCTCATTATATATTCTTTCTACAAATTATTTATCTATTTGGTTAACTTCTATATAATTTATATATCCAAATTTGAAATAAACCCTAGTTGAGTTAGCCTCTTTTTCCAAGAGATATTAGGATTTAGGAATGCTTCCTTGTTGAAATGAATTTAAATGCTAAATAGTAAAATTGATTTCCCACCAAGCCTGATGACTTTATTGTGATAGCTAAAAAAGGTTTACTATTTGACCCATTACATGAGGCTTATTATATATAGATTCAATTATGAAATTAGCATCTATGATTTACTTTAGTGTTGAAAACCCCATTAATTATTTTATGTGTCTATAAAAATAAAATCAAATTCTAAGATGGATGAAAGGTTGATTCAATGTGAATTATGTTTGTAGTTATTTAATTTTTACCTTTCATTTATATAGTAAATGTGTGGTAATTAGACAATCTATTATTCTATATACATTTGGAAGACATAATGATTAACCTCCTAATCTAAATTCGAAAAGCATTCTAGAATTCAAGATCTTATATGCTTATGATTATTGGTAAGTTTTACAAATAATTTAATTTAATTATAAAAATTATAGTATACATCACATAATGATATTCTCTCTAAACCGTACAATATTATAATATTCAATAGAATCATGAAATTTTATCACTATATCCTAATCATATGACAACCTCAAATTATTTCAACCTCAATTGTACAAACAATTTAAATCTAACATTTATTTGGTTTTCTTGATTTCTATTTCCAAATTAACCATCATAATTTACATTTACATCACACTAATGTTGATATTTGACATCATTTTTATCAGTTAGATCTAACATGTAAAACTAATATTAATATTATTTCTATATTTTCTTACACTATCTTATAATTTCTATAAAAAATTATCTAAATGGACCTAATGCGCATAAATAAGTAGAAAGGATGAGTGTTAGAATTTGTGGGTATTAATTAAGTTTTATGTTTATTCTTGGTAATGTAAACTTTGTTTCAATTTTCAAATGTACAAAATTCGACTTAGCTCTACCATGAACAATAGTGATAGAGAGTGCTAGTAGTTTTGGGTTTTTTAATTTGAAGATATCATTTAATTATTGGATGATTATATTTTTTAAAAATATATTAAATATATTATAAAGTGCAAATATTGCTCAATACTAAAAATATGAGACATTAAGATTTACACTAATAATGTACATCAATATAATAGAATTTATAAAAAAAATCTCTTATAATTTAAATTGTGAAGCAAGCAAATGAATTTGATAGAAATATTCATTGAAAAATTCAATATGATGAAACTTACATGTATCTTTTTTTCTATTGTCTAGCTAGTGATTATTTATTATTTAATATTTTTTTAACATCTATGAGACCAATAGATAATACTTTATTAAGTTGTATAAACAATTATAATAGTTGAAAAAAAAGGAAAATTTTATCAAACATATAATCATTGATCACAATTGTAAAATATTGAGTTATATAATGTGTATGCTCAACATTAATAATTTGAGTATTCATTTTTTTTTAAAAGAGGGTAAAAACTTTATTGATATCAGGAAATCAACATTACAAAGAAATTAGGGACCATAAAGGCTCCCAAAGGAAAACAAGATCACCAAGTCACCCAGCCAAGACACAAAAACACCAAAAATTCTACACCAACTCCCTTCAACCAACCATGTCCGCCAAAATAATCCTCTCTAAAGCTTGGCAATAATCAGGGGATAACTGCTCTCATCCCTCAATCTTCCAATCTCCAGCATGTTCAGAAGCCCCACTTGGCCAAACAATCTACAACCCTATTCCACTCTCGTGCGATGTAGGTAAAAGACACCACCTCCAACATGGAACATAGCTACAAAATATGTTAAACAACTTAAGCAAGTTACCAATTAACCCCTTCCAGATTCTACTCATTCAAAAGATTAACAATGATCTAAGAGTCTAACTCGCATATAATCTTAGGCTAGCCAATAGCACAAGCACGCTCAATAGCCCAAAGAATCACCAGCCCCTCCATAAGATTGTTGGTTTTTTTCCCTTTATGAATGGAGAAAAATAAAATAACATAGCCAGAATAGTCTCTCCAAGCTCCACCTATCCTTGTAGGCCCAAGATTACCCTTAGATGAGCCATTAGTATTGATCTTCAAAACGTCCAGCAGAAGAGGAGACCAACTCCCAACCCTCTAAACTTTGTTTTTAGTACGCCTACCTCTTCGAACACAAAAGGAGTCAATAGTCAAACCTTGTAAACCCAATCTGTTCACAATCTCATCATCTCTCCTTTCTAAAGGAAAAGCCACTTCACATTTAGCTTCCAGAGACTCCTGAATCATACCAACAATTATCTGCCACACATGTTGAAACATCAACTTATCCCCACAAAAAATCTATGATTCCTTTCCACCCAAATTTGACAAAGGATGAAGGCAGGGCCAATGCACCACACAATTTGGAGGAAAGAGGCTTGTGTAGGTGGTCTCCCCAGGCTACTCCAAAAATCAATAAGAGAAGAGGCATGAACACAAGGATGCTTTCAAATACCCCACCAAAAATTCCAAATAAGCATAGAAAAAGGACAATGAAAGAACAAGTGGGAAGAATCCCCTTCACTACCCTTGCAAAGAACACAAACTAAGGGGCCCTAGAATCCCCACTTTTGAAGAATTTTCTAAGTCAAACATTTGTTCCAAGCTAAGGTCCACAGGAAGCAATTACAATTAGGCCATGAGAACATTCCAAACATTTTTCCACCATGGTACTTTCAATCCTCCATACTTTTGAGCTCTCATCTCCTGATACCAACTAGCCACCATGAAAACTCCCTTAGGATCTAGATTCCAAGCCAAAATATCCCTATCCTGAAGAGAGTTGTACAGTCTACTTGTTAGGATATTTTGAAGCTCAAAACAATCCTCCTCCAAGCCAGTCACTGGCCACTCACTACGAACCTTCCACCTAGACACCTCCATCTTCCTACAAAGGTATGAAGTTTTAAAATAAATCACCCAAGACCAACCAGCCTCCATGAAACGCTAACACATATCCTATAGATTAGGATACTTGCAGTTTATCATAATGGGGGAAAACCCATCCCAAGATTCAAACCAAAAGAGAGCCTCAGACCCCCTATTGCATATCCAAAACAAGCCTTCCTTGATCAACTTAACACCCTTTTTAAGCATTTCCTAAATCACAAAACCTTTCCCCACAAGCAAATACTAGGGAATCTCCTCCTTTGATATCCAACTTAAATATTTGTGAGATATAATCCTAGCATAGACATGATCCTATTCCAAACACCATCTCCAATAAATATTTGTATACAACGTCAAACTATTCAGTGATGACTGTCGCAACGTGAGACCACCAAACTGCTTCAGACTACAAGCAATATCCCATTTCACCAGGATCCACTTAGAAGATGACAAGCTACCAACCCATAAAAATTGTCTAGCCAAAGAATCCAAATCCTTAAAAAATCCAATGGGAGCCACCTGAAGCATACACCTATAGTTCGGGAGAGCCTACACCACCAACTTAAGAAGTTGAACCCAACCAGTGAAAGAAAGCCATCAATGAGTCCAATGGTTCACCTTCACATGAAACTTTTCAAGAATATTTTTCCAAGATCCCCTAGGGAGGATACCAGAAGAGATAGGAATGCCAAGATAAGTTAAAGGTAGAGAAACAGTTTGAAACCTCAAGATATGAGCAATCCTCTGTTGAATGAGCCTCATAGTATTAAAGAAGAAAATGGAAGATTTATCCTCACTAATCATCTACCTAGAAGTAGCCAAATAATTATCCAAAGTCGTGCACAAATTGGTGGCCTCTCTGACCTTGGTCATGCCCATCAAAGCAGTATCATCAACAAATTGCAGATGAGATTGAGACAGAAAACCATTGCCCCATCCTAAGCCATGGATAAGACCTAGTGCCAAATTTCTCTTAATCACTTTCCCCAAACCTTCAGCTAAAAGAATTAATAAATAAGAATCAAGAATATCCCCTTGGTGAAGACCTCTTGAGGCCCCAAATAAGGAATACGGTTCACCATTTATCAAAACTGAAAAAGAAGTAGTCATGACACAACCCATAACTGACATAACCCACTCCTCAACTAAACCAAAAGCAATGAGAACCTTGCGCAAGAAGGACCACTTAACTCTATCATAAGCCTTAGCCATATCTAGCTTGATGAACATTGCTTTATCTTTATAGGTCACCATAGAGTGAATGGTTTCAGTGGCAATGACCACACCATCAAAAATTTACTTGTCAGCCATGAAGCTACCCTGTTCCTCAGAAATAAGCTTATTGATCCATCGCTTCAACCTCTCAACTATCAACTTGGAAAGAATTTTACAGACCACATTGCAAAGAGAGATAGGTCAAAAAAAATCAGCCCATCCTCTCCCTCATACTTTGGGATGAGAGCAAGAAAGGTAGAATTCATAGCCCTTAGCATCTGGTTGTTCCTTTGAGATTCACAAACCACCTCTAATCAGTCCAGATTTATAATGTCCCAAAATTCCTAAAGGAAATCAATCGAAAAGCCATCAAGACCAGGAGCTTTCCCTTTCTTCATCTGAAATACAATAGCCTCCAATTCCTTCAAGGAAATTCAACCCAAGAGGTGCTCATTCATTTCCACAGTAACCAAAGAAGGGATATAAGACAAAACATGATTTTCTTCTACCAACACATCTCGAGATTCCTCCCTAAACAAGGAGGAAAATAATTGAGAAGCTTCTCTAGAAATATCACTCAAATAGGTTAAATTCTCACCCCTATCATTCACAAGAAAAGGTATCAAATTACCATGTCTCCTGGCCTTCACAGAGTTGAAAAATAAGGCAGTGTTTTTGTCCCCCTCCTATAACCATTCCACTTGAGCCTTTTGTTTCCAATAAATATCCTCACACAAATCACACTCCTCCAAAGCTTTCAAAGCCCTCAACTCCTCTTTGAGAGAATCTTCCAAAATTCCAAACTCCCTAATCTCCTAAGTGATAGCATCCAAGCCAACCTAAGCAACAACCTTAGCATGGAAGATGTTACCGAAACACTAAATGTTCCACATTTTGAACCAGTACTTCACGAGCTGCAAATGTTTGGAAAAAGAATACATAGCGGTGTCATAAGAAATTTTACCAAAACTCCACCACTCAGCAACATGCTCCTGGAGAGAGGGATCTTGTAGCCATGCAAGCTAAAACTTAAAAGAGGGAGAATGAACCACACGAGCCGTAGAAGCGAATAATTTGATAGGCCAGTGATTTGAGCCCCTCCAATCCAGAATCTCATAGCAAATAGACCAAGATCCACCAATCCAAAAATAAGAGACCAAGAACCTGTCAAGCCTCTCAGCAATACAATCCTCCCCCAGTCTCCTATCATTCCAAGTAAACTGACCATTACTAGGCTTAATGTCAACAAGATTCAAGGCAGAAATATTATCCTAGAGAAGAAATGCAGAAGTCTCCAACCTCAAAATTCCACCCCTCTTTTTATCCAGGTCAATAATGGCATTGAAATCACTTGTTATAATCCAAGGATAAATAGGAACAAATCTTTGAATAAATCGGATGTGAGACCACAGGGGCTACTTACCAAGAAAATCAGTAGGAGCATTAATGTTGGAAAGAAGAACCATTTCTCTAGTTTCCAGATATGAAGCAACCACTAAAATAGAAGACTTACAGGACATCCACCAAAGAGGGTGAATCTTCAATGGATTCCATAAACAAGCCACACCCCCTACATTACCTTGGGCTCCAATGCATTGACATTGACCCTGCCCCCAGAGTTTAGGCACTAGACCACACATATTTTGATGCAAGAGCATCGAGCCGGTTTTTGTTTTTCTTATTTTCCTTTGTTTGGTTTGGGTTTCTATTCGATTTTGGCTTATGAATTATTGGATATCAATTCTTTTAGAATCTTTGGAATCTCTAATCATCGACTTCCTATCCTGGAGTTAGTTTGGACAATTGTGCATTCCCATGGAGAAGACAAAAAGAAACCAGTTTGGAACAGTAAAGAAAGGAAGGTAGATGCGAACTGATTTTGGCGAGAGAGTTTCTATTTGGAAAAAGAAAAGAAGCACAAGTTTTATACAAGAAGATGACAGTGAGGGAGGTCAATCTACTTTAGGTTGAGACAATAGTGAACCGAAGAGATTTTTCAGATTAAGGAGGGTGACGCCGGGAGTGGATTGATGGAACAAAGGAGGATTCCCATTGATGATACTTGATAGAAGTAGCGTATATAGATTAAGAATAGAGGAGGGGCATGGAACGATTAAGAGAAGATTAAGTAGTGGGCGGTGGCATTAATATGGTTTCATCCCAGATATATGCACTCAAAAATTGCACAGAATGTATATGCGTACTCTTTGTTTCTTTGTACTGAAGATTGTAAGCTTGAAATCGTTGATCAATAAATGGAAGTTGTTTTGTTTAGAATCTTAGTTGTCTATCATCCATTATCTAAAAGTGGGTTAAAAAAGTTCCTATCACTTTGACTTGGTATCGACCTCATTGATCGGGGCAGTTTCTTGTAACATGTATTTGTTGTTTATCGTTGCCTACAAGAACTTGTAGTGTTTTGTTTATAATTGATTTGTCATTTGCTTACTGTTCGCCAACATCTTGGTGTATGTTTTGTCACATTTAATATTGCAGATTTTTTGGGACCAAGCATGTCATCAATTTAGTAGCAGCATGTGTGATTGTGAAAGTCGATCATCAGTTTGGTATTAGAGCGAGCAAGATCTGGGAGAGTCTAAAAAGGTCTAGAAGAAATGCTCATGGGATTTTTGTTAAGTATATGTGTGTGGAAGCTTTGACAAGTTAAAAGGAAGAACCTAGGTACCAAAAGACTGGGCAAAGGAAAAAGAGAGAATCCCTAGGCGAGTTATCATGAAGTGGAAAAGAGAAAATAAAAGATGCAGCAGCATACTGTAAAAGAAAGCCTCGGGAAGAAAGGCGAAATGACAAAGAATGTGAAAAAGCAACAGTTGGAGTGGGATAAAGAAATGGCTAAGTTGAGAAGATATTTAGAGAAGTGTAGGAAATGGATTGAGGGAAAAGAAACCAGAATATGATTAGTATTAGCCCATAAGAAATGAAGTAGTATATAGATGATTATCAGAAAAGGAGAAAGAAAAATGTGGTTTTCTTGAAAGAAAGAAGAAGCTTTGTCATATCATAGAATAACATAGAAGTGGAACCCTAAAGGAAAAAAAAAAGATATCCATCAGGGAAGATGGAAAGGAAAAAAATGTTAGTCGAGGATGCAAGAAACCTTGAGAAGGCAAAAATAGATGATGTAAATGAAGATGAAGAAACAAAAGTATTGACTAATGAAATATCAATGAAAAAGAAGATCGATGTACTTTTAGGAGTATCTTGGGAGAAGTTGGAGGAGTGCACATGCAAAATAAATGGTAAACAAGTTGTTTCCAAAGATTTTAGTAATGATGCTTCTGAATCTTTGAAAGAAATTGTTGAAGGGAAGAGTTTAAAAGTGGAAGGCGAGCGAGGATAGGGGACAATGATATATATGAACAAGAGATGGAGTTTTGGAGGCTTACAAATGAAAAGGACATAAGAAGGAGAAAATACAAACAAAAAATAAACGCAAATGAAATCAGGTTAAACACATGACCATTGTTCTAGAACGATATTGGAAGACGCAAAAGAAGAGAATAACGGTTATTTTTGGCTAGAAATCTCATGTGCAGGAGCACATGCTTCCTTTTTGTCTCTTGGGGAGTCTGATGTAGGAGCATTGTCCCCAATTTTTAAAAAAAAAAATTCGTAGTTTGGTTTGGGCTTTCATTCAATTTTGGCTTGTGAACTGTTGGATGTCGATTCTTTCAAAATCTTGGGAATCTCTAACCATCGGCTTCCTATCCCGGAGTTAGTTTGGATAGTTGTGCATTCCCATGGAGAAGACAAAAAGAAACCAGTTTGGAACGGTAAAGAAAGGAAGGTAGTTGCAAACTAATTTTGGCGAGAGAGTTTCTATTTGGAAAAAGAAAAGAAGAACAAGTTTTAGACAAGAAGATGACGGTGAGGGAATTCGATCTGCTTTGGGTCGAGATAGAAGTGAACCGAAGAGAGTTTTCAAATTAAGGAGGGTGATTTCGGGAATGGATCAATGGAACAAAGGAGGATTCCCGTTGATGATGATACTTGATAGAAGTAGCACATACAGATTAAGAATAGAGGAGGGTCATGGAACGGTTAAGAGCAGATTAAGTAGTGGTCGACAACATTAATATTGTTTCATCACAAATATCTACACTTAGAATTTGCACAAAGTGTAAATGTGTACTCTTTGTTTCTTTCTACTGAAGATTGTAAGCTTGAAATCATTGATCAATAAATGGAATTTGTTTTGTTTAGAAGCTTAGTTGTCTATCGTCCATTATCTAAAAGTGGGTTAACAAACTTCATGTTGCT
>VDFB02062381.1:0-14091 GCA_007258455.2 Sequoia sempervirens
ATGTAATCCACAACATGCAATAACGAAAAAAGAGAGGAATGCATCCCTGTCTACAATGGTAATGCAAAACTTTTACTGCAAAGACAAAATTAGCATATCAAGAATAAATTTTAGTGCCATGTGACCACAGTTTGATCATCCCCTATTTATTCTCTTAACATTTGGGAGAACTACATGGCTTGTAAAAGAGGCTAAAAAATAGTAGATTTCATTGGGTGTGTCATGTGCCTCTCATCCAGATGACATGACATTTAATTTAGTAAAAATATATTTTTAAACACCGTAAATATAATTATATTATTAATAATAAAATTAAAATAAAAAATAAAATATATATATTTAAAAATTATGGTCGATATGTTTGGTAATTTTGGCATCAAATTTGGTTGATTTGTTTTTTTTCTTTTTTGAGTCCAAATTGGTATAAAAGCATATTGTTGGCTAGGCAATGGATATGGAGATTTCGTATGATTTTTGAGCCTTTGCTCATGGTCAATTGGGACAAAAACCCTACCTGTCAACTCAAGTTAGGAAAAAAGCCTTGGTTTGGAGTCATAACTGGTCTCTTTACTTGTTAATTCGTAAATAGGACCCAACAATCTAAATCATCCACTTTACCATGAAGGTCTGATTTTGGAGTTTGGATGCCATTCAAGGGAAGCTGCACAATTTTGACCTGAGTGTAGCCTTTGGACAAAAAATAATCATCAAGACATAGGAATGTTTGGAAGAGTGTGGATGACCTTATTGAGTTGTGCCTAAGGTTTGGAGGGATATTCATTAGGGGTTTGTTGTTTTTAGCGGGGTAAGAGGTGGCATGTTCCCCTTTCATAAGGAGATTTAGAACACACAATCACCCAAAGACGATGGTTATTATTTTCAAATCTATTATTGGGGATTCTAGGGCTAAGTGTAGGAGATTTTGAGTACCATTCCAAGAGCATAGTCATTAACAAACACTATGATGTCATTCTTTGTTGATTGAGTTATCATTAATTGGTCTTTTAAAACAAGCCTATTACAGCAGTGTTGTATTGAGGTCTATATATTGGAATTTGCATCAACACAGTGTGAATTAGACTAGTCTCATTATATTTTATTTGCTAGACAATCAATTTTTGATGTTTAAACCTAAATTTTATACCAAAAATATACAATTAGAATTGTTGTTGTTTATTGCTTTTGTGTTTGAGTGTGATTTATTATTCAAATCCCATTCTACGCATTGTTAGTTTGTTGGAATTTACTATTGTGATTCAAACTAAGTTATTGTGAGAACCCTAACCCTAACTTGGTGATTTAGAAGATTGCAATGAAATAAAATAAAATAAAATCCTAGGGTTATTTCAATGGTATCAAAGCAAGCAGTCCTATCAGCCTGCTTGGCAATTTTTGTGCATGCAATTAAGTCAAAGGGACCAAAGGGCCTTAGAGAGAGGAAAGAAATATAAGTAGCCACAGAAGGAAACAATAATGGAATTGGAGGCAAAGGTAAGAAGAAAATAGTTGAATAGTCTAATAATATGAAGGCATACCTGCAAAGGACAAGAGAAAATGACACAAATGCTAGTGCAAATGATGAAAAAATTAACCAGCACAGTCACTCATAATGAATCTACACAAAACAATGTTGAAGGGAGTAGTTTAGATCAGTTTGGGGCTGGAAATAATATTAATAATAGCATAACCCCAACTGGGTCAACCCTCAAATCCTTCTAGCCCGCCTTTTTTCCTAGAGTGGATACACCTCAAGAAGAAGAAGAGAAGAATTAGGCTACAAATGATCTCACTGCCATTGTAGATGAGTTACATGAGAATTGATCCAATAGCCATAAGGGATATTTCATTTGAATAGTACAATAATGCTAGATCACGAAGCCGATCAAGTAGTGACAAGAGGAAACCTATCCAACAATTTAATAGAGATCTTCAACACAAAATAAGTAAGTTGACACTCCCTAAGTTTGATGGCTCTGGAAATGTTACTACGCAAGCTTGGATTCAAAAATTAGATACATAATTTTCACTCAACTCTATGACTGAAGATGAAGCAATCAAGTTTGTCATTCTACATTTGGAGCACCTAGATATCATTCCTTTCGTATTAGAGGAGTCCTACAAGGACAAAAGGTGACAATTTTGATAAGTAGTGGAGTCACCCACAATTTCATTGACAAGGGGAAGGTGGCTAAGATGGGCCTAAGGATAGAATACCTTAAGGGATTTATTGTAATAGTAGTGGATGGGTATACTATTCCATGCAATCGTGGTATTGAGCAATCGAAGTTGACTCTAGGAGGACACAAGATGTAAGATGACTTTTATGTGATTGGCATTGGTGAGAAATAATTGGTTTTGGGGGTGCAATGGTTGCACTTACTTGGTGAGTATACACAAAATTATCAAACCATGGAGTTGAAATTAAAATCTAATGGGAAGAAAGTAGTTCTTTGTAGCCTCTCCAATGGGGGTCCTATGATGGTTTTGGCTAAGAGGATAGAGAGATCTTTTCATAGGGATTGGGTGGCTTGGGAATAGAGTGATTGGTTACAAATACAAATCCATCAAGGAGGAGATGTCTTATAATACTAACATCTAGCCTATCTTTGTTACATCTCGTTGTGTGTTTACCTATTTACTATTACTATGATAGGATAAATTACTGCATATGTAAATGTATTTGGAATTTTGATTAGAAAATACATATGGTTGCACTTTGTTTATTTAAATCATTGGAAAATTATGAACGAATGTTTACTTCATTTGATGTTATATAATGAAATGGATATTTGGAATGAATGGTTATTGAATTTGATATTATAACTACGAAATGTATAATGCAAATGTTTGTTTTGATGAACGACTAACTACTATAAAAATGTGTTAATTTGGATGAAGATTCAAAGTCAATCCTCTAGAAGTGAGGGGAAGTATCACTTGAGAGAAGAACTTGGTCAGGTAACTTGTAATGAAACCTAACTGAGCTTACACACACACTCACTTATAGAATGGTTGAGTCAAGTCATAGTTTGGGAAATTGGTAAGTCATCCTTTAGTATGTTGTGTTTGCATTAGGAAGGATTTTGATTTCTGTTAAGAGAATTCTTGGTTTGTGATAGGCAATATTTGGGTCTTGATATTTTGTCTTTTTTCTACCCTTTTTCCCTTGTTTATGTCACCTTGGATATGATTCATGTCACCTTTGGTTAAGGAAAATGAATATATTTAGTAGATTGGAAAAGGAATTAAAATTACCACCATAATACTTATTTGAAGCCTTATTAATCATTCTTTGTGATTAATTAATAGGGATGATTAAGGCCGTAGTTCCAACCATCACAAGCACAAGCAAGGAGGAGTGTTAATGGAGCGATAGATAGCATGGATGGTATTTTTACTAGATTTCCTTTTTGTTATGGTCTTGATATTGATAAGGAAAAAATATTGTTTAATCGAATTTAAGTTAAAGATCCATTTTTGGTTATCTTTTATGGTTGTTGGTCGTAGGCCATAACAACCAAAACAATTATCTATCTTGTATTCACAGACTATTATTCGACTTACAATATATATATGAATGTGTAAGCTGAAAACTGGATATATAGATATATATAGAGACCTCTTATTACTGTTTTTTTAATTCATAATCTATCATTGATTCAAAGTGGATGATTATTAGCATGGAATAGTCTTGTGTTTGTGAGCTGCATCACTCGATAGTCGGTGAAGGAAGGGCCCACTTCCTCGGTTGTTGGTGATATTTCTATTAGCTATCTGTGTGGTAATGTATACTATGATTTTGTGATTTCCATTGTGTTCTAAGCATTAGATTCTCATTAGTATCTTTAATCTCTGTGAGTGTGTTTCAAGACTCTATTGATTTGTTCAATGTTCACTAGCCTGCATGATTAATTTGTTATAATTCTTAGTGATGTTAAGTACAACTAAAGTCTATTACTGTGAGTTAAAAAGACGAATATTTCAATCAACATTGTGTGAGAATTTACCATAAGAATATCTCTAATTAGCAGCACAAATTTAGTTTCATGCAAACAAAGGCTTCCATTCTATCAAATAGGAACTTTCAATTATGTTTTGTAGTGTGTCAGTGACCTATTATGTCACAGAACTCATTTCTTCATAGGTTCTTGTCACATAGGTGACAGGAAGTCTACAACTCAGATTTCTACTCCAATACAGATTGCATTAGTTTGCATCCATCAACCCTTAGTTTATTAACTACAGCCCTTCAGTATATTGCCCCAACACTGTCTAGGAGTCTACACTCCTAGATTGACACTTTAAGGATGAACTGAGGAAACCATTTTTAAGAATTAATTTAAGGCTCATCACAAGAACAATTTGAACCACAATTTAATCCAATCAGTTTGTGCTAAGTGCTTGGTGCATGTGAGTTCTTTGTATTGCTATACTTGATCGATGAGATATATATACATAAAATGTATATATATCTACACATGTGCATTTTGATGATAACCCATACACATGAGATAATACATATATGAGAATACATAGGTAGACGTACCTATGCACGCTCATGGATAGATTGCTCATGGGCATGGGGATATCAAATGGGCAATAAGACATGTATGTACATATGTATATATACATCGCATGCATATATACCTATCAATAAGATAGCAATTATATGTGTGATTAATTGTATAATCGAATGTATATATACGGGATATATGCATATATACATATATATGTTGGATGATGTATGTATGGTTGCTAGATTTCAGGATGATCCAAAAGAGTCTCATGTGACTTTTGTTAAGAGAATCTTCAAGTATCTAAAAGGAACTGTTGATTTTGGACTTTGGTATCCTAAGGATGATGATCTTACTTTGAATGCATATACTAATGCGGGTTGGGCAGGAGATGTAGATGACAAGAAGAGTACAAGTGGTGGTACCTTCTTCCTAGGGAAAAATCTGGTGTCTTGGTTGAGCAAAAAGTAGAATTCCATTTCTCTATCTACTGCTAAGGCAGAGTATATTGTTGATGCAAACAACTATACTCAAGTGATGTGGATGAAATAGATGTTGAAAGATATCAAAGTAGTATATGATAAACCTATTTCCATATACTGTGACAACTCAAGTGCAATTAACATATCAAAGAATCTGGTGCTACACTCTAAGACCAAGCATATATCAATCAAGTTTCACTTCTTAAGAGAAAAAGTAAGTGAGAAAGAAGTCATAATGGAGTATGTGCCTACCAAAGAACAAATTGCAGACATTTTCATCAAGTTGTTGTTGAAGGATACTTTTGAGTATCTCAGAGGGATGCTAGGGGTGATTACCCCTCTTGATTTGAACTAAATATGCATTTTCTTGCATCAATCTATTTTCTTCATAGATATTTCTTGATCCAGATTGATGTTTTTGTGGTTGCTACTCAGGGGGAGTAGTCAGATGTGCAAATATGTGGTTCAGAGCTTGTATGTGGGAAGATAATGCTTATATTTTCCATTGATGTCAAAGGGGGAGAAGATTCAAGTGAAAAACTATTGCCTATCTGGAGTAAAAGTCTTATGGGGAGAAGATCTTGCAGAAGAAGTCAAGGAAGAAGAGTCAGAATCTAAGGAGAAGTAAGTGTTGATTAAGAGTTGTGTTGATGGTGTTTTCTACATCATGTGTTTCCATCAATGCCAAAGGGGGAGATTGTTGGATGTTGTGGTTGTGTTGTTGATATGTTGTTGTCATTGATGCCAACACTATTATAATTTGATGTATTGAAGGTTATATATGTCAAGGATATTGAGAAAATTGTAAGAGAAAGTATTGCAAGTTCCTAGTGGAACTGTGAAGGTCATGAAGGTGTCTTGTTTTGTACATTGAAGATAAATTGTTTTGGATTAAAGGGTTTATTTTTTAGAGTATCTAGTTCATCTACCAAAAGAATCAGAGGTTCGCGTGAAGATTTGTTCAAGTTATGAAGATCTGTGTTTTGATAGTGTTTATGTGGTCTCTGTCAGTGTTCTTGATTAAAGTTGGTATAATTATGGTAATTCTAGTTGTT
The DNA here is from genome assembly GCA_007258455.2 of Sequoia sempervirens. Classification (NCBI taxonomy): domain Eukaryota; kingdom Viridiplantae; phylum Streptophyta; class Pinopsida; order Cupressales; family Cupressaceae; genus Sequoia; species Sequoia sempervirens. The sequence goes on from VDFB02062381.1 coordinate 6,052, forward strand.
GTGGATGTTTCTCTATTGTTTCTTGGTTTTTGTGGATGTTTCTAGATTGTGCTCTATCTTTGTTGCATGTTCGCGTTGATCTATGTGCTCATGGTTGAAGATTTTTTTCTCAATATGTTCGAGTTTTCATGTTCTTGGCTGACATGATGGTTGTAACGTGTTGTGGATCCTTGGAGATTAAAATCTGAATGTTTGGTGTGCTCAAGGATATTGTTTTGGGTCTCATCATAATATTAGCCGACAGTGTCTAATCCACATTGAAATTTTATTTGTAAATTTGGTCTGACATTGAACATATTTTTCATACTTCTAGCCGACTAAGTTGTTGATGAAATTCCATGTTGTGGATATATAAGAGCAATTGTTTGAAAGAAGTTAGTGTGTGCATGAGAGAAAATGTATGCTAGAGAAAGTGCAGACATGCAAATAATGTTCTAATTATTCGATTGCAGAGCAGAGTGAGAGGAAATTTGAGAGAAGTGTGAAAAAGGTTTTTTGTGCTTAACTAGAACTGTAATTAGGCTTGTAAAAAAGTTATTTCCTTAGTTCATACCCTACAGATCTAATATGTATTGTTGTGTATTGTTGGGAAGTGATCCCTCTTGTAATTGAGCAGTGAGCTCTAGGCAATGTGCCTAAATGCATGTGCATTCCCATTATTTTTCATTATACTTTTAACAGGGTATAATCTTGTAGACTAACATCCACCATGGTTTTTCCCCTAACAGGGTTTCCACGTAAAAAATATTGGTGTTCTTTGTGTTTCTAATGTGTTGATTGTTTATGGTTTATTGTTCATTCATCAGATTTGACATTGAATTAAGTAAAGTCTAAAAAATTCAAATAATCTGTGAAAAATGATTCACCCCATCTCAATTGTCTATCCTTGGTTTTCCTTCAATATATACACATGTCGATATACGCGTATGTGTTGACAAATAGGAATGCCCATACAAGTATGACGATATATGTATATGTACGTATACATGAATATAGATATGTATATACATACGATATTGTATATGAAAAGTTAACTTCATCTCATTCATTCAAATAACAAATGGATTATTTAGACAAACTTATTGTCAAAGAATATATATATATATATAGCATTTAGTTTTGTTTAACAATTACTATATATATATATATATATATATATTATGGCCGATTCAATGAATATATCATATGGTCAATATAATGTATATATAATGCTTCATATGATAGCGCAATGTTAAATGATTAAACCACATATATTATCATTGATAAAATGCAATGGAAATACATAAGCTTTTATATGATGTGCATAGCTTGTATTTAATGAATAAAGCATAATGTTTAAGTTATTGCGCACTATACAAAGCAACGTGCAATGTTAATGAATAAAGTAATGCTATTAAAAGGGAAACCAACTCATTTGTTATGTGTCAAATGCTTTGGAAATGACCAAGTCAACTAAGTAAAACACAGCCAATAAGAGTATTGACTTATTCTTTTGTGAAACGACAGGACAAATGATAGGGAATATGGTGAATTGTTGGCATCATATTATGAACTCAATAATTCAATAGAAGTCTCTTAAACCTATAAGTCAATTTCCATAATAGAACATGTGCAAATATGAATCTGTCAACATGTTGTTGGCAAGAAAAGAGATGACTTGTTGTTCTAATTGGATGAGTATTGAGACAAGAATTTGCCACCTTTTGATTATCAAGTTGAGTCAATTGAGTTAAGCTGAGAAGTTTCAATTCATTGGCCTTGTTTCTATCTTATAGATGTTGGTTTTTGGGTATAAATAGAGGCACTCTTACCTAATTTGGATGCACTTTTGCTATGCATAATCATGCACTCTCCATTTTTTTGCTTTTATTTGCGAGGTTCTTATTTTGTTGAGAGGTGTTTTGTGAGGAAATAATAGTGAGAGGAATTTGAGGAGTAGTTGCTAAGTTGATTTTAAGAGGGGGGCAAGCTTAAGATCCAGTGCGTCAATTGGATTAAAGTGATTAATAGGCATGAGATTCTATTCTCTTTATGTTTATTTGTTTTAGTGACAGATTGAATGTCTTGCATGTTTTGTTTGGAATTGCATTTGATTACTTGAAATAGAGTAATTATCCATTTGCTTATTGAAAAGGAAAAGAATCTTGTTGATATTATTTCCTTATGAGTGTTTGTAAATATTCCATATTAAGGAGTGATCATTTATCATCAATAGTATTATATACTAGGATTTATGAAACAAGAATAGCTTGTTAAGTTGTTTATGCAAAGCTAATTTGTAGACTTAGAAAGCTTTAAAGTTATACCTAAGCCCTTAATATTAGTGTACATCGGGTTATGAATAGTCACTTGTGGCTATCTTAACTCTCTATTAAGTCATATTATCATTATTATATTGTTATTTAGTTGTTTAGGTCGGCAAGACTTATATAGGTGTGTCTTAGTCGGCCTAGGTGATATCCTAGGCATAAATAGGTATATATAGGAGGTTGTGAGCCTTGTTTCATCATCAAGTTGTGAAGTGTGTTCTCATTAGAGATATTTGGAGGTTTTCCCCCTCGAAGTGGCTTTTATTCTTAGTTATTATCAAGTATTTGTAGCATATTTCATATCATATTCTTCTATTGTGCAAGTTATTTCATAACAAGTGGTATCAGAGCATGATCTTGGCACCGTAAAGGCAAGGTTTTTCTCAATTTTGGAGGCGATTTTGGGAAAAGCATATCTTTCAAATTTTGGAAAAAAAAATCTTATTTTTAAAGGGTTTTTGAAGAACATATTAAAGAAGCTACAGTATATATTTTAGAAGAATTAGAGCAGAATTAAGTGAATTATTGCAGAATTAGGGTTTCTACACATTTTTTTTGGAATCTACATATCTTGTACATCTTGTCAAATTGGAGTCTAATTTTTATTGGGTTTTTGAAGACATACTAAAGGAGATTACAGTAAAAAATTTAGAGAATTTAAGTTACATTTGTGTGATTTATTTTAAAATTAGTGGTTCCCATCATGACGGGGCCTACAACAAGGGGCAAAAAGAATGTTGTCACTCCAGGGAAGACTCCTGATAAGGATGGGGTAACAATAGAGGATATTACTCCTAATGAGGAAATTAGTAAGGTCAAGGAAGGAATTTCCTCAATGAAGATGGATATGTGTGACCTAAGAGGAGATATATTGGACATTCGAAACATGTTAAGCACCTACATGGTTGAACCAAGAAAGGAGTTCTCAAGCGACCAAGGTGAAAATTCTAGGTCAACTAACATTGACACAAGCTTTAGTACTCCTATGGGATCTAGGAATTTATTTCCAAAGGTGGATATGCGCAAGTTCGATGGCAAGGATCCTCTAACATGGATAAATCAAATGGAGAATTTTTTTGAAGTAAACCAAATCCCAAATGGACAAAAGGTCACAATGGCTTCCCTATATCTAGAACCAGATCAATCCATTTGGTATCGTTGGCTTTGCACTCATCGTAGGAAAAAGGGGCTCACCGTCTCATGGTCAATTTTTATGGAGGAACTCCAAGCACAAAATAGCAATAGAGTGATAGACAACTTCTTCAGCCAATTGGCTAAACTTCAGCAAACAAGATCAGTTAAGGATTATATTTAGCAATTCCAAAATCTATCCTTAAGAGTGGATACAATTACGGAGGAAAACTTGAATGATTTATTCTTGGGGGATCTCAAGGATCACATTCAACATGAGGTGCCAATGTTTAGCCCTAGCTCCATAAATGAGTATTTTATCTTAGCACGCAGGGTAGAGGAGAAGTATTTGATTCCTAATAAGCAAGGGGCTAATGTGACAAGAGAGAAAGGATATTCAACACAACCTACTAGGTTGACTCCACAACAAATTGGGGAGAAAAGAACAAAAGGGTTGTGTTTCAATTGTGATAGAAAATATAGTCGAGGACATAAATGCAGTGAAAAGAAATTGTTCTATATTGAAGGTCCAAGTGAGGACGAAGAGAAGGAACCCATACTAGAGGATGAAAGGGAGTCAAATGAGGAATCACATGATTCTCAACCAATCATTTCTTTTCATGCACTCTCAGGTTTCAGTGCTCCACAAACTCTCAAGGTGGTGGGGTTCTTAAAGAAGTAGAAGGTAACAGTGTTGATTGACTCAAGTAGTACTCATAATTTCATCAACAAAAAGTTAGCTACTCGTCTAAATTGTTTTATATATCCAGCTCCAGAGTTTCAGGTTTTGATTGCAGATGGTGGTACAGTTAGTTGTTCAGGAAATGTCATAGCATTAAATTATCCATGGGAGATTATCAACTTGATTCCCCAATGTATGTGATATCCATGGGTGCAACAATATTGTTTTGGGAGTACAATGGCTTACTACATTGGGAACGATTGAGATGAACTTCCAAGAACTATTCATGAGATTTCAATCAGAAGGAAGGGTAGTAGAGCTAAGGGGGTTGAAGGAAAAATCCCACAAATGGTAAGCTCTCATCAAATGAAAAGTTGCTTAAGAAAGTTGGATGGATTTGTGGCCCAGCTATGTTCATTAGAAGTCTCTCAATCTAATGCTCCCACTCATCCAGATTTACAAGCAATAATTGATCGTCACTCAGTGGTTTTTGAAGATATGCCTAAGGGACTTCCTCCTAAGAGGGATCATGATCATGCCATATAGTTAGTTCAAGTAGCCAACCATAGGAACATCGGGCCTTCACAATTATCCACCCATACAAAGAGTGAGATAGAAAAAAATGTTGAGGAGATGCTAAATGAGGAATTATCGAGGCACATAATAGAAGTGCTTACTCCTCACCAGTGGTGATGGGACGTAAGAAGGATGATACTTGGTGCATGTGTCCATATTATAGAGTGCTCAACATGTACACCATTAAAGATAAGTTTCCAATTCCAGTCATTGATGATTTGCTAGATGAATTAAATGGAGCTATGTTTTTTACCAAGTTAGATCTTAGATCTGGTTATCACCAAATTTGGATTAAGGAGGAAGATATTTGTAAGACAGCATTTCGGACTCATGAGGATCATTATGAATTTTTGGTGATGCCATTTGGTCTTACCAATGCACCATCTACATTCCAAAGTTTGATGAATTCCATTTTTAAGAAGTTCTTGAGAAAGTTTGTGTTAGTATTCTTTGATGATATATTGATTTATTGCAAGACTTGGGAAGAAAATTTGCAACATGTGGACCAAGCATTACAAATAATTGAAGATCATAAACTCTATTCTAAGCCATCCAAGTGTTCTTTTGGTCTTACAGAGGTGGAGTATTTGGGACACATAGTTTCACATGGGAGTCAAAGGTGGACCCTAACAAAATTAAGGCTATCATGGAATGGCCTATTCCAAAAACCTTTAAGAAACTAAGGGGTTTCTTGGGATTGACAGGGTACTATAGAAGATTTGTGAAGAATTATGGTCATATAGCAGCACCTCTCACCACTCTATTGAAGAAGGATTATTTTCATTGGAACGATTCTGCCAATACAACATTTGAGAGATTGAAGGAGGCTATGTGTAAAACTTCAGTGCTTACCACTCCTGACTTCACCAAAGAATTCATTGTGGAATGTGATGCTTCTGGAAATGGGATAGGAGCAGTGCTCATGCAAGAAGGTCGACCAATTGCTTTTGAGAGTCGTCAATTAAAGGGTAAGAATCAACTAAAACCTATTTATGAGAAGGGAAATGCATAATCCTCCATGCGGTTAAACAATGGAGGCGTATATATATTGGGTAGACACTTCAAGGTTAAGACAAATCATGATAGCCTAAAATATTTTTAGAACAAATACTATCTTACAGAAGAGCAACAAAAATGGGTCACTAAGATGTTAGGATATGACTTTGAGATTGTATATAAGAAGGGGAAAGAAAATATTGTCGTAGATGCGCTGTCAAGGAAGGATGTGAAAGATGAAGCCTTATTGTCTGCCCTTTCAATATTACAAGCAAATTTGGTGGAGGAAGCCAAAGCAGAGTGGCAAAATGATGTTGCAACAAGTAATCTCATCGAACAATTAAAAAGTGATCCTAGTAGTTCAGATAAGTTTTGTTGGAAGGGAGCTACTCTTTGGTATAAAGAGCGTTTGTATCTCTGTAAGAATTCCAACCTTAAAATCAAGATTCTCACAAAGTTGCATGAGTCTCCAGTGGGTGGTCATTCAGGATTTTTGAAGACATATCATCGAGTCAAGCAAGATTTCTTTTGGGAGGGGCTACAGGGTGATGTTCAAAATTTTGTGGTTGAATTTTTGGTGTGCCAAATGCATAAAGGGGAGACAATTAAGACACTAGGTCTCTTGCAACCTTTATCTATTCCTAGCCAGCGTTGGGAAGAGTTATCCATGGACTTCATCACAGGGCTTCCCAAATCTAAAGGTCATACTGTCATCATGGTGGTGGTTGATAGGCTCACTAAATATGCACATTTCATTGCATTAGCACATCCTTTTACAACAAGTGTAGTGGCTAGAGCTTTTTTGGAGAATATCCAAAAGCTACATGGTACACCTAAAGTTATTGTTAGTGATCGTGATCCTATCTTCACTAGTCACTTTTGGAAAGATTTATTCTCATGTTTGGGTACTCAATTGGCTCTTAGTTCTTCATACCACCCTCAATCGGATGGGAAAACAGAGGTTGTTAATAAGTGTTTGGAAGGATATCTACGTTGTTTCACTTCAGAGAAACAACCGAAGGGTAGATTGGCTACCACTTCATGAATGGTGGTATAACACTTCTTTTCATAGCTCATAAAAAATGTCTCCATTTTTGGCACTTTATGGATATCATCCCTCCTTCCATCACATCATCAATTAAGGTGTCCTCAAGAGTCCAGCAAGTAGGAAGACCACTTCTGCTTCATCAACAACAACAAGTACTTTTAGGACTCAAGGAGAATTTAGCCATGGCACAAAAATCAATGAAACAACAAAGTGCACTTCAACATCGTGAGTGAAAGAAGTTTTGAAGTTGGGGATTGGGTCTTCTTATAATTACAACCTTATAAGCAAATCTCACTAAAAGCAGCAAAGAAAGAATAATAAGTTGTCAACAAGCATATGGTCCATACTCAAATCATGCGTAAGATCGGGTAGTGTTGCCTGGACAAGCTTGAGTTGCCACCTACAACAAAGATACATCCAGTTTATCATGTTTCCTGTTTGAAGAAGGTAATTGGGCATAGTATTCCCACTCAAACAACACTTTCCGAGCTGGATGAAGAAGGGAGAATCATTTTGGAACCAGAGTGCATTCGTCAAACATGCACAAAGAAGCTGAGGAATAGAACTATCACTGAGTATCTCATCCAATGGAAGAATTTACCAGTTGAAGATGCCACATGGGAAGATGGGGAGTTCATTCAAAAGTTTCCAAACTTGATTAGCATTGAGGACAATGCTTCTTTGAAGAAGGGGGGCATGATATGCCCTTAATATTATTGTACATCGGGTTATGAATAGTCGGCTTGTGGCTATCTTAACTCTCTATTAAGTCATATTATCATTAGAATATTGTTATTTAGTTGTTTAGGTCTGCCTTAAGTCTTATATAGGTGTGTTCAAGTCGCCTAGGTGATATCCTTGGCATAAATAGGTATATATAGGGAGGTTGTGAGTCTTATTTCATCATCAAGTTGTGAAGTGTGTTCTCATTAGAGATATTTGGAGGTTTTCCCCCTCGAAGTGGCTTGTTATTCTCAGTTATTATCAAGTATTTTCAGCATATTTCATATCATATTCTTCCATTGTGCAAGTTATTTCATAACAACTTGTTTAATTACACTTTAAAAAAAATAAAATTGTTCGTTTATGTTATGTGTGACATTCTCTAGGGTTTCGTGGCGGGTGTTACAAAAAAAGTTGTGTTTTGCATCAACCAAAAAATGCAAAAATCCTGAGTTGACTTTTTTCTGGCTTGGGTGTCAGTACATTGCTCCAAAGCAATGCCCAAGGCAAGAAGTACATATCGGATATCCGATTTGAATCAGGTATAAATACATAGTAGCGGCCTTTTAAAATCA
>VDFB02062382.1:0-39140 GCA_007258455.2 Sequoia sempervirens
CAAAAGCATGCATCTTGAATAACATTATGACTTAATGATTTATAAAAACATCATTAAGTCAAAATATTTTACATTTTAGTTTAAATGCAAAAAAATTGAAAAAGGCCATAGTTCGACCCCTATATGCAAATAAGGTGTAAATACAAATAAAAAAAATTACCATGACATACACAGGCATAAAGCGTAAGATTTAAAGTCTTAGCTCATGGAAAGTATTAGTTTGACTTGTATTTTTTTTAAAATAAAAGGTAAAAAACTTTTTCAGTTGGCAGAATTAGGGTAAAAACCCTAATGAACAATATGATGCAAAACATGAAAAAGCTTCATTTGATCATCGAGCCTTTGGAAAACCAAAGGTGCTGCCATCAGAAGTCTATATTGCTGGTCTATGAAGATTTCCATGACGCCATCAATACCATTCACATCTGGAGGTCATTCTTAAACAAAAAAAAAAATCTTTTCATTTGTTAGTTATCTCTGCAGAAATATGTCATTTTTTTTTAATTTCTTAGATCATTTTGAACTCTAGTATGTGCAGAAATAAAAGGAAATTTTCTTGTTTTCCTATGTATTCTCATGGCACCTTTTGTATTTTATTTTACATCCCATATCGACAGCCTTACACTAGCAAGTACATGTAGCATTTTGAGCTTTCATGTCGAGGACTTTGCTTGTCTTTTCCATAACTATTATAGCTTGTACATTTCAAATAAAAGAACTGCATACTTTCATTCTTTGTAGAGAAGCCTGAGAAGTTTCATTTTATATACTCATTTGGCTATAGTTTAGCTTAGGGCTTACAAAGAGAATGTATACTCTATGTTGCTCATATGCTACCTTGTAGAAAAATGGCATCTCCCATGTATATACTCGAGCTATCTTCTGTGTTTCATAAATATTTTCTTTCATATGCACCATGATTACTATAGCTTTTTTTTTTAATTCATGGCTGTAGTTGTATTCTGCTCCATTTTGAAACACATAAAAAACCCATTTCATGGGTTCAATCCCTTTCAGGTACCCTGATATTTGTGTTTAAGACCCAACTTTGGGTCAAGGGATTTTTAGTAAGCAAGATTTACCGACTTGCTTCATTAAGAATGTAGAATGATATTCATTCTCTTTTTTCCTTCTTTGATGTTTTTACTTCACTATTCATAACCATGGCTTTACTATCCTCTGCTCTACATCATTAACCTCAATGTTAATTTTCTGGTCGTCGCCACCTATACTGTGTATTTCTTGAACTCTTGTGTTGGGGTTTTAGTTACATTGTGTTATTTATAATTGTATTTCTTGACACAGGCTGAGAGCCTTAGTCTGCATGCTATAACTATGTCCTGTTCATGCCACCATGACACCTCTGTTTCATTACCACTCTCCTATTAAGTTTTCATGCTTTTGTAGATTTCTATGTGACAAAGCTTCAAGATTACATTCTGCATGAACTAATTGTGAGTTAAACTTTGTAAAGAATAGACCCAACCGTGAGCTATGCCCATTGTTGTGTGCTTCAAAGAGCTTCATTATTGATGACAAAGTCATCACTATTATTGTGTTTGAATAAATAGGATCCCACCTTGAGCTCTATGACTATGATGAATGTAAATAACCTGCTATGATTTGATAAAGAATAGACCTCATGTAAACAAGAATGACTTGTTACTATTGTTCTGTATATTCCTTTATTAGTGCTGCAATTACTGACTTAAATTGAGACTTGTTGATCATGAATCAAAGAAACACCAAAAAATTCCATGTTTTTTGCATTCAAAAACACTAAGATCAGTCATTGGCTTTCTGCTTGAATCATGTCATTCCTTAGTCATCTTTTAGTTTTTCCCTTTCTCTGTTTTGAAACAACTACTTAAGTGGAAGTATGTCTAGTTATTGAGCTCTTTTCACTGTTGTGACTCAATGATTTTGTTAAGTTTTAATGTATATGACTGCATTCTTACCACTGTGACTTGAGACATTGATTTTAATCGGCATTCATGCTTATGCATTCAAATACTTAGAACAATGTATTTCATTATATGATGCAATGTATATTACCACTGTTCATGTTTCCAAATCATTGCATAATACTTGCATTATTTGAGGAATTTCAAATAATGGCTTCTAATATCTTTGCCTTGTAGATTACTGTATTTTGTGATAATTATGCCTAATTATGACAAATCATCATACATTTTCTCCTTGTAGGGTTTTCCTATATCAAAACTTATGCATGACAATCAGACATGCCTATTTTCCTTAACTATCTTTGCTATGTTCTCAAATCATACTATGTAACATTCATTATATTTTAGGAATGTATCCATTTAGCAACAGTGCTATTGTTAGGAAAAAGGTAACACATACATGGCAATCTTTTGCTAGATCCTGTCAATAAAGCCTTATGCTTAGCTTTTAGATACTATAATCCCATTGAGTATTCATTATTGTCTATAACAATGGATCTATGAACTTCATACTTATGAATGATGAATGCATCCTCAATTGTATTACACTGTCATGGAAAGCTTGAAAAGTTAATTTGATCATAACACAAACTGCAAACATGTTGGGCTCAACCCTTGTGGGAGCCACATTTATCCCATGTGTTGTAATAAGAATGATTAAGACAACAACTTAACTTTCCCTATATCTACACATGAAACAAACATTAGGAAAACATGTGCACATTTTAGATGTGTTTGATGGCCTGAATGATTTTTTGGGATGCCTAAAGTATGCATCTCTTGTTTAATGCACATTGAGATCTGTCTATACATGCATAGGTGAATGTTCATGTAATGTTTGAAAGCTTTCATTGCTTAGAGAATTGCTCTAATATCATTGCAATTGTCACATGCAAGACCTAGGAGCGGTATGGAACTAAGAAGGACACAAGCAGCTCGAGATAGCAGTAGGACAAGATGATGCATCCTAGACCAGTCATTCTTAGACAATGACTGGTTTCCCTCTTCACATGCACATTTCTTTTGTTTACTTATTCATGTATAGGTTTTTCTTAATTTGTATTGAATAAGCAAAGGTTAGTCTCATGGCTTGTATGAGACAATGTACAATTTCAAATTCAATAAAGATATTTCTTGTTAAGAAAAGACTTGTATGAATCTTTCCTATGTTACATGCATTCATGTAAATGCAGTAATTTGTAAAATGTAATACTTTTATTGAATTGTTTCATTTATGCAATTGAATCTAATATAGGAGAAGATAAAATGTACCTTTTTCTTCAGTTTAAAATCAACAAGCTCCACTTGATTGAGCCTATGAGTGAAAATTTGGTAACACATACATTTCATGGTGAGCATACAAATTTCATGAAATTGCCTATTGGAGGTATATTGTGCACAAGATGCTCCTGCACTACACATTATAATATGCTAAGTCAAATCTGTTTATAGCCTAATGCTAGGTAAGGAATAAGAGCCAACACATAAGTAGATATGCATATGAAAAATAACCTAGCACATGAGTTAAGGATGAGGGTGCAACAAGTTAAGGAATAAACCACAACATGAAACATGCTAAGTCAAAGCAAGATTGGAATGCTATAAAAGGGGGATTTGATTCAAATTTTCCTTGGAAATGAAATAAGCTATGACCAAGTTGACCTTACTTGTGTGTAGTATGCAACTAGAAGACTATTTCATTGAGTGAAACCATGCCAAAGAGATAGGGAAGTTGGTTGCAACATGGTGCCAAAATATGAAAGCTCCATTTCTGTAGAAGTCCACTACAAATGAAAGTCGATTGTTCATCTTTGAGCATGTGCATAATTGAATTGGTCTTGATCCGCTATCAAGTCATAAAGGTCGATTCGTAGGATAATAAGTTGAGTTTACACTTAGATTTTTGCCACCTTTTTGTTGTGTGTAGTGAGTCAACCTGCATGAAGAAAGGTGTCAACTAGCATGCCTTATCTTTAGGCTGCAATGTCTCAATTTTTTGTATAAATAGAGGGGCTAGTTCTCTCATTTGGGACACACATTTCTACAAATCTATTATGCTGCAAATAATTTGAGAGTTGTATTTTTTGAGAGCTAAGAGTTATTTTGTGGGAGCTAAGAATTACTTTGTGAGAGCTTTGAATTATCTTGCGAAAGAGGCCATTGTGAAGTATTGCAAAGGGAAGTCTAGCAAACTACCATTGGAGTGTTGAGGATCAAGTTAGTCAATTGGATCAAGTGTATTATAGGCATGGGGATCTGGTATTCTCTTATTTGTCTTAATTTATAAATGAATAAGATTTGAATGCTTGTTTGGAATAGCCTGGGTAAATGCTTGCAATAGTGAATTGTAGAATTTGCTTATGAAAAGGAAAATAAGTTGTTTTATGCTTTTACATGAGAGTGTTTGTATATAATCCACAATAGGAGTGTTTTTTATCATTGGTATTATATACCAGGAATGATGAAATAGGATTAGCTTAAAGGAAGTGTCTTGTTACTCCTATTTACCCTATATGAGAAGTAGATATTGGTGATCTATACATAGATAGTTTAGACTACATGTATAATGTGAAATATGTCAATGTCATATGAAGTGACTTGGCACTATTATCTAATTATGCTAGAAAACCTTGGGGATGATAAGGTTTGGCCATATAGCCATAGTGATGGTATGAAAGATATGATAGGATGTGAAGTCATGCAAACCACATCAATAATTTGAACTTGTATGATCACTTTGAAAGGAATTCAGGTGAGTGGAAACAAATTCCTACACTAATATAATTAGAGGAGAGTTACAAAAAATTCTATGTACACCTTTAACAGTTAAAACATGAGATACACAAAGAATATTGAAAATAGGACAAGTACACATAAAACAATGACACCAAATATATGTGGAGAAAACCTTTTCCGATAAAAAACCCCACCCTCCAAAAGCACAGTACTAGTGTATTACTTCAAATAGGAGTTACAATGCATCACCAAATACATATCCTTCTTCAACAAGTACTTCAACACGAACCCCTATTTTGGAGTGAAACTGGCAACACTTTGTTACCTGCAAACAAACTATGCATTCTACAACTCAAGGCACTCACTAAATAGAGTGTTACAAGCTTCAAGAAGCATCTAGAAGGTGAGGGGCGTTAAAATCCAAAAGGAACAATATTCAAAACCTTAGACATGCATTTGGACACATGTGACATATTCCCTTACACCTTTGACAAGTGTCAAACATGCAAATAGTCTTCTTCCACGCTTGGGCATCCAAAACATGCTAGAAATAGCTTATGAAGGATGCCTTACACATCTTACAAATGTCATAGAATTTGTCATAGCTGAAAGCACTTATAGTTGTAAGGGAATCTCTCATAACTGACTAAAAATAATTGATTCTCTTACATCTTGTCATAACCCAACTTGGGTGCCAACTTTCACCCATGCATTCAAAGATGCCTTATGATGCATCATAGAATCTATCATATGTCATAGATTCCAAAGTGGGATGCCTATGTCCACTTGGGATGATGATGTGTCATCCAGTCACATCCAACGGGGATGCCACCCAACCAGTGGGTCCCAATGAGTGACATGACACCATAGGAATTTAAATAATACAAATAAATGCATTAAATTACATCAAATAAATCAATGTTAGGACTCTAAGGTTGAGACACCTTAATCCCAACACACTTGATCATTGCTTTCACTCAAATGAAACCCTAGGTTCAAAATAACCTATTTGGGTCAAGAAGTTTATTTGATTTAAGAATGGAACCTTGGGTTGGGTTATGTACTAGATGACTCATTGAAACCTATAGGATGGGAATAACCTATTTGGTTGGGTTTGAATATTTGGTCTTGATTGGAAAATATAGGGTTAGATTAGCCTATATAATCAGGCCAGTCATTGGTTGATGACTTTATCTTAAGATTAGGATGTATCAAGGTTAAAACTTACCTTTGTGATTTAGCTAAATCACTTGAGTTTATGAGATACTATATGATTGGGAAAATAGGTGAGATTACCTATTAAATTAGAGTTACTACGTACTCTTGATATGAAGTCATATTGTTGACAAGATTCTACTCTTTTGAATAACTCTTTTTATTAACAAGATTTCATTCTCGAATGGAATCATCTATTGATATGATTATTCTTCAATTGAGGTCATTCATTGAAATTGATATATTCTTGATGATAATCGCTTATTAATGTGATATATTATTGATTGGAGTTAGTTACTTATGAATATTTAATCTATGAGTAGATAAAGCTAATGTACCTATACTTTAGATTATAAAGTCATACTTGGGACTAGGTTATCTTTTGAAGTGGATAGCTTGTTTATGTAAAGTTAATTTGTAAACTAGAAAAGCTCATATGTTATACCTAGGATTGGAATGTCCATTGAAGGGGGTAACTTATGCTTAGGCTATATTGGTAGAGATACTTTTGTGTTTTGGGAAAAGGGAAATAGGCTATTTCTGAGGTTAGGGATTACCTATGGAAGGAATTTAACCAAGCATAGTATATGAATGGTCATAATCCAAGCTGAGCTATGGAACTGTATGTCAATAGGATGACTGTCACTTGAAGTACTGGGTGAGAATACTTTGTCCAAAGTAGTGTAAGTTCCCACTGTTTACACTGTCAGTTCACCGTGTTCCTTTTATGCATTCTAGTTTAGGATTTTCATACTCATAGGGGAAATGACCATATGAATAGGTTTTGGTTTGTAGGACACAACACTAAGCTCATATAGGAATTTTTATGGCGTTTACCAACCAATCTCTTCATCGAAGGGTAGGGTCATCTTGTCATATGTGCCAAATGTGCGAGGGACTGCATTTGAGTCTGTGGTTGGCAAAAAAGCGCTTGAGTGATGCTTCTCCTCATCATATGGCAGCCAAGGTTTGTGGATGTTTGTGCTAGCATTAGGGACAGCTGGAGTGTACACACCAATGAGTTAGGACATCCAGAATGTATGCACCATTGCGGAGGCATCAAAACATGTTTATATATCTATTTCCAGATGAAGCTCAAAAGAGATATGTATGTATTATGTACCCATTTATATAGAAGGATGTAAACTTGAATGATAAACTATAGTTTATTCAATATGAAATTTATGTTATGGAAAGATTTGTAAAATTATAATTAAATGCAATAGAAGTTTGGAAATAGTGTTATTTCATATGTGCATGTAATTTACATTATGGAAAGAAATTTTTTTATTGCTATGTTATGGCATCATGGGATTTCACTTGAGGTGAAAACATTGAAAATTTTTACTAAGTAGAACATTGAGGTTGTTACATGTGGTATCAGAGCTACCAGGTTCAGCTCTGGAGCCTATGGGCTCATTACCTAAGTGTTATGTAAACCTTATAAGAAGTTAATGGTAGAAAAGTTCTTGTGCCAAGATGGAAAGTGGAAAGAATAAAGGGGAAATGAAAAGGAAGATAAGATTCCAAGAAACTTGTTTAAGTTTGGGACTAGATAAGAGTCATCCTTGGAAATGAAAACTCCAATTAATTTTGATACCCCCTTGGATTGTGAGAGATTATGCAATCGGGTTATATAGGAAGGTTTTGAAGGATAACCAATACGTACCTTCACCCTACAAAATAGCTAAATGACTCTAAGGGATAGATAAAGTTGAAATAACCCCCTTATTAGTAGTAACCTATAGTTGCAAAGAGTCAAGGACTCTTGGATTTAGTAAGAATACTACAAATCTATGAGTATGCATTATTGGCATAATTTGGAAACTTCAAACAAAGTAGATAGTCAACAAAGGAGGTATCCAATAGGTTGGAGAACTCTTAAAAAAATCTAATTATTTTGCAAGGCTAAGATCTTGTAAGAAAGAAGGTAGTGCCTTGGAATAAGGGAAGAGACCAAATTGGTCAGAAATGAAGTAATCAATGAAGTGGGCATGGTTCCACCAACCAAAATTGATGGGATCAATTTGGAGTTCTAATTAAGATGAGAAAAAGAAACCAAGAAAATTTAGAGTGCTTAAGATTATGAGGGAGTTACCAGAAATTGGGACAAATTCACTTGGTAGGTGAATGTGAGGAAGAAGCTTGGAAAGTAAATCAAATTGGACAACAAAGTTTCAGTTAGTACTAAGTTTGGTAAAAGTGTAGATAAAACACACAAAATTTTCAAATGAAAATAAACTTATGTTTAGAGGTTCCAAAAGGAAATGGGACACAATGTGACACTGTGTCAAATCAATGGAATTAGTAAGGAAACAATGCTCTAAGTTGATGGCACATAGGCTTTGTGGATATGGAAATTCCTTCACAAAAAGGATATTGGTTTACTTGGAAAAGAGAATGAGAATATTAGAGTGCCTCTTAGCTTGTAAAGTTGTTGATTATTCATAAAATCTCTTATTTGACAATGCAAAATGTTTAATCTATGAGATTATATATCAATGATGAATCTAACTTTGTGAATAATTATATTCAAGGCATGACATGGAGGCAAGAAAAAGGCAGTAGAAATCCAACAACAAGGAATGATAAATCATTTCAAGAAAGAAAATATTTGCTAAGAGTTTAACTTTGAGTTGATTGAATATCATGGAAACATTGAGGGGGGAAGGAAGAGAGTGGATTGACTCAGATAATGTACCCCACCGAATGAAAATCATAAATATATTTTAGGTTTGGAAGAAATTTTGGCTTCATCATAAGTCATGATGTCAATTAAGTCATATATTTTGTGACTATTAGAATAAAGTATTGAAATTATTGAAAGATAATGAAAAGTTAAAGGATTATGACCAATGAGAAAGGAATATTATCATTCAATACTTTATATGTATGATTGTTTGGAAGATTAATTGTTTATTATCAATGATTCCTTAGAAAAGGATAGGCCGATTACTTGATCATGAAAGGGAAGATCATTTCCTAAGGAATAGGTAAGGGAAGATCTAAATTACTCATGATTTGGAATTATTGAGAAATGCTCATGCTTGGTAGTTAGGTATGCAATTAAATTTGATATCTTTTAGGAACCAACATGATTGAACAAGGATTATTACTCAAAATTAGTATCGATGCTCATTAGGAAAGATAGATTGAGCTAGAAAGTGGATTACAATTTTGAAAATAATCAAAGGACAAGAGAAATATAAGGTACGGATGTCCTAAGATGAAGGAGATTTATCTTTGCAAAATGTCCAATCATTATACTTATGTGGCATGAGTCCATGAAATAGGTTTTCACTTAGTCAGAATAAATTATTATGGGATGTAAAAGAACCTATGTACCCAAAATTTTGGAAGATTAAGGAGTAAAATGAGGGAATTGATGTCATATTAGAATGAAAAAAATATTTTTCAAAAGAGGAACCAATATAATCTAGAAAAAGATAGAGTAAGTGTTGGAAACACAGTTGTTGCACCAAAAGATCGACCTGTTAATGCCTGATACAACTATGAGAGTTAACAGATCCACGGGAGGCGGTTAAGCCATGTCACGAACCCTAAGGGGAGCGTTGATCATCTGCCAACAATCTCCCCCTTAGCATTACCTGAGGGGGTTCAAACCCGACACCTTTGGCTCTAATACCAATTGTTGGAAACATAATTTTCGTTGCACCAAAGATTGACCTGTTAATGCTCGATACAACTGTGAGAGTTAACGGATCCATAGGAGGCAATTAAGCCATGTCACAAATTCTGAGGGGAGTGCTAACCATCTGCCAATAGTAAGATGTTGCAAGGAAGGTAGCAAGTTATTGTCTAGTATTCCAGGAAATGAAGACAAGATGTTGTCATCATTTGGACGTGAATACTCTCTTGAGATTCTAGAAGGGAAGTGGTAGAGCACAAGATAGTTTAATTTGTCTATGTCAATGGAAATAACATAATATTATGGTGAATAGACTCACCAAGGTAACCAATGCTTGTTGGAATTTTGATTTATAGGATTTCAATCCTAAATAATATATTGTGTGAAGTAGTTGCTTAGTGTCCTTGAGAAGGTTATCTCAGATGAGAACAAGAAAATAATGATAAGGTTTTGTAAACCATTCATCATATTATGAGAGATTCAATTGAACAAATTCTCAATATATTGTTATAGACGAATAGGCAAAAGTGATAAACCAAATCTTGAAAGATTTGTAGAAAACTTATAAACTTCTACCATTGAGGTTTGAATCCATTATATGGAAATGAGGGTTGAAAACTCTATTAGGCTGAAATAAGCTATGAAATGAGGTTAACCTTAGACCAAAAAAATTGTTAAATGGAATAGAAGATCGAAAGATCAATAAGAAACCTTGTTGATACAAAGCTTGAAAAATGAAGCAATATTGTTATGTTCAAAAATGATAGGTGTACAAAGCAATGATATGCTCAAGATGGACAAGAAGTCAAGAGCATTACTTTATGGTTAAGGAAAATGGATGTGTAAGTGATGGACAGACTCAACTATTGAGTTATCTAAAGGTGTAAATAACAAAGGGAAGGATGGGACCCATGGTGTAGTGTACATTACACTGACATTCCTTATCTATTTGGCTTACACTAAGGAGAAATTCATTGGGCAATGAGAACGTGTTTTCCAATCACTATGACATAATTGTAATGTGGTATATAGTTACTATTGTACTTAGGATGTGCATACGAGGTAATATGATTATACCGTATAAATCTCTTTGAGAGAGAAAGTGTGTGTGAAGCACACAAGTTTCCTCTATGTGATAGCAAGGACACTCGATGCAAGTTCCATGGAGGACAAGGTTGCAAGGAGTGATGCTACATAGGAAGATTGTTTTATGATTCTTACATGAATTAGAAAAGGTAAGTAAAACCTTCATTTGACTTTATCTATATGTTAAAGTGTTTCAAATCATCGAGGATGATGATTCACAAGGTGGGAAGTATGTCACACCCTATCTTTTTGTTACTGATTTACTTTTACCTTCATGGGTAAATAGGATGGTAAATACAATCATGATTTTGATATGTTTGTAAAATCAATGGAATACTGAAATAGGTATTAAGGCATTATTTCCTTGGAAGAGTAATTATGTTTACATTGATGATGAACATGTGTTGCTATATGAATATGCTAAAGTTTTATGATGCATGTAGATTTATTATGAACGTATAAATACTATTGTAAATGTGTTAAGTTGGTTGTAGGGATAGGTTCAATCCTCCGAAAGGGAGGGGGAGTATCACTTAGGAGAAGTGATTGGTTGGATAACCTTTACAAAACCCATCTAAGCTTATTCACACACTCACAATGGAATGGTTGAGTCTAGTCATAGTGTTAGAAATTGGTAAGTCATCTTTAGTAAGATGTCTTTGCATTAGTAAGGGTCTTGATTATTGTTGAGTGCATTCTTGGATGATGTTTATATGTTTGGAGCTTGTTCTTACCTATATTGCTATGTTTGTATTGATGAGGTGAACAAACATGGAATGTATGTGTATATGTATAAATGCATCACATGTATATCTCTTATCGATAAGATAGTAAATGTGTATGTACTTGATTGTGCATATATATGTATAAGATATGTGCATATATACATATGTATACATGTATCGATACATACGTATGAGTGAAAAAAGGAAATGTCCATACAAATATATCAATAAATGTATGCATGTGTATACATGTACATATAGGAGTATATGTGTGTGTGTGTGTGTGTGTGTGTACAGTGAATATGTTTATTATGTGAATGTTAACTTGGTTGTATTCATTTGTATGTCAAATGTATATATATACTTGGTTAACATGGAATATATATATATATATACAATGAATATGTTTATTATGTGAATGTTAACTTGGTTGTATTCATTTGTATGTTGAATGTATATATATATACTTGGTTGACATGGAATATATATGGCATAACATTGAGGCTATTCATAGACTTATATATATATGTACATGTATATATATAAATATATATTTATTATGTGATAAATGAAGGCCGATTATTATAAATGTATAGCACATGATATGGCGCGATATATATATATATAGGTATCATTTTGAATATGTTATTGTTGGTGAAAATGAAAACTTGGTCATATACATTTGAATTTCAAATAGTTTAAGTTTAAATAAATTTGTCAATTAATGAGTATACATACATACATACATACATATATACATACATACATACATATATACATATATATGTATATATGTATATATATACATATACATATATATACATATTACATGTATATATATATATACATATGTATATATATGTATATGTATATATATACATATATACATATATACATATACATATATATATATATATATATACATATATATATATATACATACATATACATATATATATATATATATATATATATATATATATATATATATATATATATATATATATATATATATATATATATATATATATATATATATATATATATATATATATATATATATATATATATATATAGAGATGCCATGTATATATTTATATATATATGTATACTATATATACTATTTACGACCGATTAAATAGATAACATGCATTCGAAATTGAATGATGCATTTGCAAAGTTAACATACACACACACACACATATATTTTTGCAAATATATATTATATGTATATATAATATAATGTGTGGATATATATTATATTATATATACAGTAATGTATGATTACATGATTATTCTATTTTAAAGCACAAAAATGATTTGTAAGCATACAATATAATGCAACACGTAAACCATTGGAGGTTGCACATAATGCTAAGGGATAATAATATGCTAAGTCAAATATGTTTGTAGTGCAATGCTAGGTAAGGAAGAAGAGCCAACACATAAGTAAGTAGATATGCATATGACAAATAGCCTAGTGCATGAGTTAAGGATGAGGGCATGCACACAACAAGTTAAGGAATAAACCACAACATGAAACGTGCTAAGTCAAAGCAAGATTGGAACGTTATAAAAGGGGGATTCAATTCATCTTTTCCCTAGCAATGAAATAAGCTATGACTAAGTCAACCTTGCTTGTGTGTGGTCTGCAAATAGAAGACAACTATTTCAATGAGTTAAACCACACTAAAGAGATAGGGAGGTTGGCTACAACATGACACCAAAATATGAAAGCTCTATTTTTGTAGAAGTCCATTTTAGATGCAAGTCGATTGTTCATCTTTGAGCATGTGAAAAATTAAATTGGTATTGAGATATTGTCAAGCCATAGAGGTTGATCTATAGCACAATATGCTGAGTCTACACTTAGATTTCTACCACATTTTTGCTATGTGTAGTGAGTCGACCTGCATGAAGAAAAGTGTCAACTAACATGCCTTATCTTTAGGCTGCAACGTCTCAATTTTCTATATAAATAGAGGGGTTATTTCTCTCATTTGGGACACACATTTCTACAAATCTATTATGTTGCAAATAATCTGAGAGCTGCATTTTGTGTGAGTTGAGAGTTATTTTGTGAGAGTTGAGAATTACTTTGTGAGAGCTTTGAATTATCTTATGAAAGAGGCCATTGTGAAGTATTCCAAAGGGAAGTCTAGCAATATGTCATTGGAGGGTTGAGGATAAAGTTAGTCAATTGGATCAAGCATATTACAAGAATGAGGATCTAGTATTCTCTTATTTGTCTTTATTTATAAAAGAATAAGATTTGAATGCTTGTTTGGAATTGCTTGGGGAAATTCTTGCAATCATGAATCATATCATTTGCTTATGAAAAGGAAAAGAAGTTGTTTTATGCTTTTGTATGAGAGTGTTTGTATATAATCCATAATAGGAGTGTTTTTTATCATTGGAATTATATACCGGGAATGATGAAATAGGATTAGATTAAAGGAAGTGTCTTATTACTCCTATTTACCCTATATGGGAAGTAGATATTGGTGATCTATACATAGATAGTTTAGACTACGTGTATAATGTGCAATATGTCAATGCCATATGAAGCGACTTGGCACTATTATCTAACTATGCTAGAAAGCCTTGGGGATGATAAGGTTTAGCTCTATAACCATAGTGATAGTATGAAAGATATGGAAACATGTGAAGTCATGCAAACCACATCAATAATCTAAACTTGTATGATCACTTAATCATTACTTTCACTTGAATGAAACCCCAAGTTCAAAATAACCTATTTGGTTCAAGAAGTTTACTTGATTTAAGAATGGAACCTTGGGTTGGGTTATGCAGTAGACAACTCATTGAAACCTATAGGTTGGGAATAACCTACTTGGTTGGGTTTGAATATTTGGTTTTGATTGGAACATATAGGGTTATATTAGCCTATATAATCGAACTAGTCATTGGTTGATGACTTTATACTAAGATTAGGATGTATCAAGGTTAAAACTCACCTTTGTGATTAAGCTAAATCACTTGAGTTTATGAGATACTATATGATTGGGAACATAGGTGGGATTACCTATTAAGTCAAAGTTGCTACTTGATTAGTTGCATTACACTCTTGATATGAAGTCATATTATTGACAAAATTCTACTCTTTTGAATAACTCTTTTTATTAAGGAGATTACGTTCTTGAATGGAATCATCTATTGATACGATTATTCTTTGATTGAGGTAATTCATTGACATGGATACATTCTTGATGAGAATCACTTATTAATGTGATATTTTATTGATTGAAGTCAGTTACTTATGAATATTTAATCTATGAGTAGATAAAGCTTATGTAGCTATACTTTAGATTATAAAGTCATACATGGGACTAGGTTGTCTTTTGAAGCAAATAGAATGTTTACGCAAAGTTAATTTGTAAAATAGAAAAGCTCATATGTTATACCTAGGATTGGAATATCCATTGAAGGGGGTAACTTATGCTTGGGCTATATTGGTAGAGATACATCTATGTTTTAGGAAAAGGGAAATAGGTTATTTTTGAGGTTAGGGATTACCTATGGAAGGAATTTACCTAAGCATACTATATGAATGGTCATAATTCAATCCAAGCTATGAAAGTGTATGTGAATAGGATGACTGTCACTTGAAGTACTGGGTGAGAATACTTTGGCCAAAATACTATAAGTTGCCACTATTTACACTGTTAGTTCATTGTGTTCCTTTTATGCATTCTAGTTTAGGATTTTCATACTCGTAGAGGAAACGACCATATGAATAGGTTCTAGTTTGTAGGACATAACACTAAGTTCAAATAGGAATTTGTTATGGGGTTTACCAACCAATCTCTTCGTCAAAGGGTAGGGCCATATTGTCATATGTGACATATGTGTAGGGGACTGCATTTGAGTTTGTGGTTGGTGGAAAAGAACTTGAGTGATGCTTCTCCTCATCATATGGACACCGAGGTTTGCAGATGTTTGTGCCAACATTGGGGAAAGTTGGAGTGTACACACCATCAAGCAAGGACATCCAAAATGTATACACCATTGTGGCGACATCAAGACATGTTTATATATCTATTGCCAGATGAAGCTCAAAAGAGCTATGTATGTATCATGTACCCATTTATATGGAAGGATGTAAAATTGAATGATAAACTTGAGTTTATTCAATATGAAATCTATGCTATGGAAAGATTTGTAAAATTACAATGAAAAGCAATAGAAGTTTGGAAATAGTGTTATTTCATATGTGTATGTAATTTACATTATGGAAAGAAATTTTTTATTGCTATGTTATGGCATCATGGGATTTCACTTGAGGTGAAAACATTGAAAAGTTTTACTAAGTAGAACAACAGGCTTGTTATAGTGATGGGTTCTTGTGAACCACTACTCATGAAACACGGGTCAATGAGTTCGACTCATAAAACTACATGGTTGAATCCTAATAGCAATATCATAATCATGCATGCACTTTGTCTTATGGCTAGATTTCAAGATGATTCTAGAGAGTCACATGTTGTAGCAGTGAAGAGGATATTTAGATATTTAAAGGGCACTTCGGATCATGGCTTGTGGTATGCAAAAGATACTAATTTCATATTGAGTGCTTACACAAATGCAAATTGGGTTGATTGTGTCAATGATAGAAAAAGTACAAGAGGTGGTGCATTCTTTCTTGGATGTAGATTAGTATCATGGCTAAGCATGAAACAAGATTCATATTCTTTATCTACTACATAGGCTGAGTACATTGCAACAACATCTTGTTGAACACAAGTGTTATGGATGAGGCAAACATTGAAGGATATCAGAGTGTTGTATGGTGAGCCTATTTCTATCTTTTGTGACAATACAAGTGCAATAAACATTTCAAAGAATCTAGTGATGCATTTGAGGAAAAAACATATTTCAATTAGATATCACTTTCTAAGAGAGAAGGTTGTGGAGAATGAAGTGAAGCTTAAGTATGTGCCTACAAAGGATTAGATTGCTGACATATTCACTAAGGCTCTTCCTAAGGATACTTTTGAGTATCTCTGGGAGAATTTGGGGGTTATTTCCCCTCCTTTGAAGTAGATGCATAAGTAGATGCATCAATCTCTAGGATCTCAAGATCTATCCTTTATTCTGGACTGATGTTGGTGGCTACGTGTTAGGGGGAGTAGGTAGTGGTATTGTTGATTGTTACAAACTGGTGTGTGCTCCTAAGGGGGAGTATTCAGAGTTGTAAAGGAAATGTGTTGTTGAGGAGTTGTAAGTAGGTTGTGTGTAATGTCAAAGGGGGAGAATAATGCAAAACATTTTATCCTTTTCCATTGATGTCAAAGGGGGAGAGAGTATCATGTGAAAAAGTAATGAAGATAGGGGGAGAGAAAATAATCTAAGGGAGAGAGAGAAAGATGTGGAAAAGAAAGTTAGTTGAAGAGAGTTTCATGTAAGGAGGAGAGTGTGTAAAGAGAAAAGAGAAAAGGAAATAGGTATGTTCAGATATGTTGTATCTTTGATGGTTTTTCACATCATGTGTTGCCATTAATGACAAAGGGGGAGATTGTTGCAAGTATGTGCAGATTGGTGTTGTCATTGATGTCAACAAGCTTGGTGTTGTCATTGGTGTCAATTGTACATGTTAAGGGAGATTGGTGTTGAAGATGAATAGTTGGTGTTGTCTATGCTTTGATTTGTTGCATTGTGTTGTCATTTGTTAAGCTAATGGTGTTAACCTTTAGTGATACTTTGATAAGCTTCTATCTATGAATGTAGATCTGCATGTTAAATGAGGGTTTTTGAAGGTTTAAGGTACAACTGATTGATCCCCCCTCTTAGTTGTCTTGTTCATTCAACAGTTTTGACTGGTTCTCATTTAGAGGTTTTGCTATCATGCACTTCTATTCATGTGTTCATCATTGCACAAATATTAACTACAATTTGTTTTAATATTTGTGTTATTCCAAAATATGAAAATGGTTTCATTGGTTTTCATTTCGAATATATTCTTTCATGCAATTGTATTATCCTATTCTTCATTGCACAATAATACACTTTGCGATTTGTTTTTTAAATTTCATTCTTACTACAAAATATGGAAAGGGTTTCATTGGTTCTCAATTAGAGGGTTTTCTACCATGCACTTCTATTTGTGTGTTCATCATTGGACAAATATTAACTCTACAATTTTTTTTAATATTTATTTGTTATTCTAAAATATGAAAATGGTTTCACTAGTTTTCATTTCAAAGATATTCTTCCATGCAATTGTATTATTTTTTTCTTCATTGCACAATAATTCACTCTGCAATTTTCTTTTTGTATTTCATTCTTACTATGAAATATGGAAAGGGTTTGACTAGGTCTCATTTAGAGGGTTTTCTTCCATGCACATCTATTCACGTGTTCATCAT
Organism: Sequoia sempervirens; assembly: GCA_007258455.2. Taxonomy (NCBI): domain Eukaryota; kingdom Viridiplantae; phylum Streptophyta; class Pinopsida; order Cupressales; family Cupressaceae; genus Sequoia; species Sequoia sempervirens. The sequence continues at coordinate 17,762 of VDFB02062382.1, forward strand.
TGCACAAAAATTAACCCTGCAATTTGTTTTTAATATTTGTTTGTTATTCCAAAATATGAAAATGGTTTCACTAGTTTTCATTTCAAAGATATTTTACCATGCAATTGTATTATTTTGTTCTTATGTATGTACATATATACTCATTATATATGTATATATAAATGTATATGTATATGTATATGTATATATGTATATGTATATGTATTTATATGCACATATATATTGGTATATTTATATGGTTGAAATGAACAACACATTAAAACTAACTGAGTAATGTATACATTGCTTCCCTACCCCTAACATCTAGTTGAGAGAATTGATTGTGCCTTGCCCCCTTTGTTACCTCCACTGGGAAACTTTCCTTACACATCCCTTCACAATTACTTGGATTGACAAGCACATAATTCATAGATCAAGGTTCATTCAATGCTCCAAGTTCTCACATATCCCTGCTCATTGTCATTCCTTTTGTTTGCTTTTATTTTGGAGTCTTCATTTGGTTATGCACCATACATGTTCGACTCTCCACGATTCATTGTTCAGCTCTGCATGCTTCATTGTTCAACTTTGCACTCTCGAAAGCTCCCTTTCTCTTTTAGGTGAGGGTTTTTACCTCACTAGGCATGTACCAATGTCTTTCATTTTGAAAATGTTTAACCAATGTTCATTCATGTCTCACTATACTATTTGTGCAATATATATGTACACACACACACCACAACACACACACACACACACACACACATATATATATATATTGATATTTTTATATGGTCGAGATGAAGAACATATTAAAACTAACATATATATAATGATATTCCTTCGCCTACTATACTAACAAGTGTATATTTGTCTCATACAAATGAAGACCAAATTAAAACAAATATAATAGTTTTTTTGTCATATATCTATATCTATATATACATATATATGCCAACATATGTACATGGCATGCAATTGTAATATTATTATTTTTAAATGTGATTGTTACACTCTAACTACACAAGATCAGGTGATTTCAGATCAATTTTTAATGCCTATTAATTCTATATGATGTTATTGTGTCACCCACACGCTATAAGTGCTCAAGTAAATGTGATTTCATTTATAATTTCTATATGCTTGAGAATATAGACTAGTTGTATGCACTATAAATGTTTGTCACCCACTACCCTGTAACTCAATATCCAGGGTTTCAACTTATATTGTTTATGAATGTCAATGCATTTATGTTCCATACAATGTGATTATTACACCCAATCTACTCTAAGTGCACAAGATCAAGTCATTTTAGTTATCTTCTTAATCTATACGATGTTAGTGTGTAATCCAATCTTAATTTGTTCTTTAATTTCCTCATTTAACTCATGTGTATATGTTGGTATATATATATATATATATTTGTCTATCTATCTATATAGTTTTGTTTTAGATAAATTATTTTATTTCTTTACATTTGTTGGTATACATTTGTAGTTATGTAGGTGAAAGTAAACATAATGAGATATATATATATATACACACACACACACTCATTATAATAGCTTTATATATCTGATTCTTTAAATGTGTTCTTCGTTTCAATCTTACACAAATGTTGGTATATTCAATTGACACTTGTAAATTTGTGTCTTGTTCACTCTACTTGGATGATGCGCAATTTCAATTCATGTTTGGCTCACCCCATTCTTCCTTCAACATCTTGGTGATGGTGAATTGTACTTCAAAGGTATACAATTTACTTACTATTGTGTGAGGGGGAAAATCATTAGATGCAAACAAGAGAAATGTAATTGAAATCAAAATCTAAGCTAAGGTCAAGAAGACTAATCTAAGATCTAATTCTGCACTTACGAAATGAAACTAAGCTATTGAAAACATATTAAGAAATCCTATGATTACCAAATTTAATTCAAAACACAGAAAAGTGTTACCATCCTGTATCAGAGTGTGTTTGCCTAATGTTGGATTGTTTGTATCATTTCGAAGCCTCCATAGTTCATGTGCAAAGATTTGATGTGATGTTGGTTGGTTGATCAAAGAAATGATGAATCTCTAATAATGGTGGTTGTAAATGTCAGCAATATTTTGTTGTGCAAATGATGTTGACTCTTTGATCCTTTTTTGTGAGGAAAGAGGTTTGCTATATAGAAAATGAGATTCGAAATGGACGATTAGGATCAAACAATGTTGAATTAAGATTGATGGTTGAAATGTGTTGAGATGATTTAGACATGATAAATCTATACAAAATAGATTGCACAATTTGTTTGATTGAAGAAATAGATTGAATGATCAATGGGATTAAGGAATAGATTGATCAGTCAGGGAATCATAATTTGCTTAATAAAAAATAGATTGATATGTTAGGATTAGATTGAGAAATCAGGGGATCATAATTTACTCAACCAGGAAAGTGGTTGAAAAAGATTTAATTGATTGATTTAATTAATTAATTCATTTTGGACTTGAATGTGCAAATCAAGTTTGACTTTTGCAAATAAAGTTGCATTAGTTTGATTTGATTTTTGATAAATGATTGAATTGTTTGATTTAATCATTCAAATTTTGGATGGAAAGTGTCGTAATTAAATTATTATGATTTAATAATTCAATTAACTTAGGGGAATAAGGTGACTTAGCAACACAATTAAATAATTGGTGTTATTTAACTAATCAGGACAAAATAAGGTGAGATTAGGACTTCATTAAATAAATGTAATTTATTTGATTGGTTGAAATGATGAAACGTGAATTAATCAAATAATGTTGTTTTATTCAATTAATAGCAGAAATAGGGTTTTCAAGACTTTATTAAATAAATAAAATTTATTTAATTTGTTGAAAATGATGAAAAAGTGGATTAATTAAATAGTTTTGTTTTATTCAATTAATAGAGGAAATTAAGGTTTTGGATGTTGTTTGATGTTGTTTGGTGCTGTTTGAGGTGTGTGATAGGTGTTAGGTCAATTTTACATGTCTACAACTATACTTTCTCTCATAAGGTAAATACTATTACATGCCTTTGATTGATTCCTCCTTTCATTTCTTATTATAAGATTGAGTTGGAGAAATTTACCATATAGGTCACTGCAACAAGCCACATCATTGGCCATTTCCATTTCATAGAGGTGAGGTTTTTAACCTCACTAAGGTTGTATCATTGTCTCTTGTCAGTTGTTACTTCTTTCTTCCTATTATTTATTTGATTTGTTATGGGTGTGTTGTATTACATAAGTTGAAGGTTATTTCTTTTGTCACTGATTTTGAACAAAATATTTAAAGTGTTTATGTCGTTATCCATAGTTTGAAGGTTATCTTGCTTTCTAGGTGCATCCACAATGTGCTTGATGGTGTATATGGAATCTAAGGTGTTTATGAACCCTTCCAAATTTTGTGTTCATAAACACAATCACTTTTTCAAGGAAAAATAAGGTTCTCTTCATGCATCACAATGAATTTAATGGGTTTAACCTTCTCATTTAATTTATATATATATATATATAACTTTCAATCTATCAATCAATCTATATATCTATATATCTGTATATATATATATATATGTACATAGTAGATACATATATATGCACATAGATATAAATGCACATACGTATTGACATAGACATATATATACATACGTGTGCACATATGTACATATGTGCACTACACAATTGCGAAATACATAACTACCAAATCAATTATTGTGCAATAAAGAACAAAATAATGCAATTGCATGGTAGAATATCCTCGAAATGAAAACCAATGAAACTCTTTTCATATACCATAATAACAAACAAATATTAAAAGCAAATCAAGTAGTGAGCACCCCATAGTGGAGCGCCCTACCTTGGTAGGTCCACATGGATGAGAATTAAAAATAAAATTGTCTCTCACATTATCTATGGGACATGCTACAATCTAATTGGTCCAACTTGTTCATGATGTGCCATTCCCGATGTGAATACATTGCCATTCGGCAGGCCTCTTTCCATTATGTAGGTAATAGCATAATATATATATATACATATATATATATATATATATATATATATATAATATATATATATATATATATCATATGCTCTTATAATAATATATATGCTGCATATGTGTGTATGTGTGTTGATGATGATGATGATGTTATGTAATATACATGTATATGTAATATGTATGTACTTGTGTGTATGTAATAATATGTAATAAATATGTAATAATATGTAATAATATGTCTTTTTAATATGTAATATGTATGTGTAATAATATAGTCCTCAAAGTACCTTCATACTATAGTTTTCCTTTATTACCATTACATTGTTGTACTCATCCATCCAAACATACCTCACATTCATCTCTACCCTTCACTCCTTCAACCTCCCTTGACATGCCTCCCTAGTAATACTCTCATAATCAATTGTAATTATGTTTTGAGTGTTAACCAATATAATCTAATTAGTATTTAATAAATTAAATCATATAATTTTTTGACATTCTAACCATCTACAATAAATATAATGTGGTTTTTGGTTTACAAAAGGATAGTGAATTGTTATAATTAATAAAAACTATACATGTTTTTTTAAGATGTGAATCCAAACAAATTATCTTGAGATAAGACATGAAAACGTGTAAAATTTTGTAGAGGTAAAGACTAAAATTAAATTTCAATTGAACTATTAATATAAAAAAGGAAAGATTACATCTAGTATTTCTTTATGAAGTACTTTGTGGGTGGTAATATTTTGTTGTTATATTGCTATGTGAGATTATTGTACTTTGTTTATAGTCTTTATTAAGCTAATAGCCTTGTACATGTATTTTCTGAAATATTGTATAAGATTGAGTTACTTGGAATGTTATATCTTATAATTAATTATTTTTTGAATCTATGATAAGATTATATATGTTGGAATTGTCAATGTGGAAAGTTAGGTATTTTAAACATTTCAATTGTTGTAAATAAAATTAAATCAAATTTCAATCCTTGTTGAATTTAGACATGTCTAGTAGACCTTTTGAGTGACTGTATGAAATGTTTTCTTATGTAGATTCAAATGTTCAATTATCAACTTAGAATGTGTTTTCTAAAATATTGTTTAAGATTGAGTTCCTTGGAATGTTATATCTTATAATTAATTATTTTTGAATCTATGAAAATAGTATATATGTTGGAATTGTCAATGTGGCAAGTTAGGTATTATAAACATTTCAATTTTTGTAAACAAAATTGAATCAGATTTCATTCCTTGTTCAATTCAGACATGTCTAGTAGACCTTTTGAGTGACTATATGAAATGTCTTCCTATGCAGTTTTAAATGTTAGATTATCAGCTTAGAATGTATTTTCTAAAATATTGTTTAAGATTTAGTTCCTTGGAATGTTATATCTCATAATTAATTATCTTTGAATCTATGAAAAAAGTATATATGTTGGAAGTGTCAATGTGGCAAGTTAGGTATTATAAAAATTTCAATTATTGTAAACAAAATTGAATTAGATTTGAATCCTTGTTGAATTTAGATATGTCTAGTAGACCTTTTGAGTGACTATATGAAATGTCTTCTTATGCAATTTCAAATGTTAGATTATCAACTTCAAATGTATTTTCTGAAATGTAGATTATAAGACAATCATAAAAACGTAATCACATAGTATGGGTCCAATAGTGGGGACATAAGTAGTCTTTAATGGGCCCCACAGTGGAGCCCCTTAATATCTAATTATAATACAATTTTTATCCATAAAAGTAAAGAAAAGCAATTGAATCATTATATCGATAAAAAATAAGTACAACCAAGTTATGCACATCATGAATAGGTTGGTCCTATTGAACTGAAAGCATTGGTACGCATTAAGAACTAAACTCAAAGCAACTGATCAATTGTAGCTAGAGTAGGCTAGGTATAAAAATCATAATTTATGCAACACATTTGCATTGAATTTCATAAAAATTACAATTTGACTAAAATTTACATTGCATACATCAAATTGGAGTGGGTCCCAAAATAACCTCATTACACAATTACATTGTATAGAATAGAATTTCATTGACATTGATAAATAGTTTTAGTTCAAACCAAAAAATTATAGAGTTGCAACACATTGACATTGGCATTCCCAATCACACACATGATCTTGTAGTGCCTAACCAAAAAAACCAAAATATGATAGACTTGTACAGTTGGTCCCTCCCAGCCTCAGTCAAACATGCCAAGAAAAGAATCTAAAGACTTGTTCTCATCTCTTGCTACTTCATTTTGACTTGTCATTGAATGATTTACATTTGTAATTGTAAATTGCATGCAACTTACATGTGATGGGGTTACTGGTGAACAATTCAATCCAACTGAAAATTGAGTGCAGCTCACTTGAGATGGGTTGGGACTTGAACACACATTACTTATAGCAAACTAAGGGATATTATTGTTCATTATTTCCCAAAACAAACCATGATTTTCTGACAAGGGGGTTGTAGGACTGCTTAACCATCTTTCTCACATAAATGCTCTATGGGAAACCTCGATCTCTCTTTCCTTTCTATCTTGTTCTTTTTGAACCCTCTCTTGCTCCGTTTTCTCTCTTTCCTTTCTTTGCAACTATTTGAGCTACTCTTTTTCCTTATGCTGGATTTCCTTGTCAATTTTCCTTCATTCCTTCAACTCCAAGGCCACAATTTGTGCTACCTTTTTCTACTCATTCTATTGCTTCTCTTTGATTTTTTATTTCTTCTATTTCTCATTTCCTTTGATCCTACTACATTAGGAGAGTCATGCAATTGTCAACTATCAACAACTGAGATTATCAGCTCACTCGAATAGCCCCATCAACAAACTTTCTTATTCTTGCATTGACATTGTGAGCTGGCTGGCTATCCACCATGTCATGAAATTTTTGATAACTCAGGCTAGTTGTCCACCATGTCATAAAATTTTTGATTTGCACCTTCCTACACTTGAATTTCCATTGCACTCTGCAATGTTTGTGCAACTTCATCTATTAAAACAACAACTCTCAAAAGACTAAGGATGTTATGCAGTATAGAAGCATCCTCTGCTACATAAATCTGATATGTCTTGCTCAGACGCATGTCGTCCACCAAGGCATCGAGATTGAGGGGACATATACACGTCCTTTTAAAACCAACTATTATGTTTGATGGTGTCAGATTTGAAATATGACTTGAAAGGTGAGAACACGTTGACATCTAATGGTTGTAGCTTGTGTGATGTGTGTGCAAGTAGTGTAAGGAGTTCAATGCCTAACCTCCTTGCCTCATGGATAGTTTTCACTGCAACATGGCTTCCATGGCTGTAAAAAATGATAAGGTGCCTATTAGTTGGTGACACCCCCTAGAGCTAAGTTACAAAAATGTTTCAGCCAATCCATAAAGAGTTATTTTGTCATCCACGCCCATGCTTGGATTGTCATACAAGCAAGTTGTTCATAGTTAACAATGTAATTTTGCATCCCCTTCTTTCCCTTGAACAAATAGAACCCTAGTATGGTTTGACCAGCTACATTAACACAACACAAAATTTGTTATCCATTCTCAACTCTTTGAAATTATGTACGAGGTGTTCCTACTGACTCATCATGCCAACACCCTCATTGATTCATTTTTTCCTACTTGAATCCCCATTTCATCACAATTCCATATTCTATGTGGACCATATAGGTTATTTTCATAGGCTACTAGCAATGTTTTGTTAAATATAGCTACTACTGTGGGTCAGATGTTTACTGCCCTACCCTTGTCGAGACCTTTTTCTATGCACAATGCCAATTTTGGATCATGCCTCTTGAATCCAGTTTGCCATGATTTTCCAGGTAAGCCCAATCCTTGAAAGGGTTGGGTCTAGTTTGGAAAATTTCAACAACCTTTGCCTTGAGATTAATAATCTCAAGGCCATGTACAAAAACTACCATTTCTTTGCACCAATCTAGAATAAGACCCTCCTCTTCTATGAAAATAGTTGGAGGACCCTTCTTTGAAGTTGTTGTGAGCTCACCTAACCAATTGCTCGACATTGTAGCTAGGATTCTCCATTTCTTAGCAACAACCTTTATGGACATCCCATTATCTTCCACATCCTCTATGGACCTATTCATGTCCTCTGTTGACCATTCTCATTCTCATGATGTTGTTGTTAGCCTTCTTGCAAGTGCAACAATCTTCGGGATTGCCTCAACAGGTTGAGAACCATTGTTTGCTTCTACAATAGGTTCTTGCACAAGGGGTATTGCTACTTTTTTTTTTGTGTACACAACTTTGTCTTGCCAATATTCTTTGTTGGCTTGGACCTCATTTGAGCTTTATATTGCACCTGCAGATATTATAAAAAATGTTTGAAGCAATGATAAAAATAAATAATGAACACCGTTGAAGTCACAGTGATGCATGAATAGTTTTTTTTCTTTAATGTTCATGATGGTAGTTTGTAATGCAATTGTTGGTATCAATTTGATTTATATTTTATCTGATTACTTTGTTTATAGAGAAATTTTTTTCCTTATGCACTTAGACCACATTGGGTACAACAATCACATTGAATTTAACAAAAAAGCATTGACATTCATAAACAATATATTGAAATGGAAATGCATTGACATCCATAAATAGTATATTAAAAGAATTGAAGTGTAATCTCTTAGAGCAGATTAGGTGTAACAATCACATTGTATGGAACATGAGTGTATTGACATCCATAAATAGTAGGCATTAAGAATTGAAGTGAAATCGGTTAGAGTAGATTAGGTGTACCAATCACATTGTATGGAAGTGAAATGCATTGAACTTCATAAACAGTATATTAAGAATTGAAGTGAAATCACTTAGAATTGACATGCATTAAGAATTGAATTGAAATCACTTTGACCTGATTCTAGGTGTAACAATTAAATCGTATGGAACAAAAATGCATCAACATAGTTATACTAGGTATACAAGTGATTGACACTCCCAAGCATATAGAATATAAATGAAATCACATTTACTTGAGCACTTACAACACATTCACTATAACTATCACATTTTATACAACATATTATTAGAAGTGCATGGTTGGTACATATGTTGGCATACACACACACACACACGCTTGCGCACACACACACACACACACATATATATAGTGCTACTTGGAATAACTACATAACTCTGTTAGTTTTAATATGTCATTCTTTTCAGGCATATATATGTGTGTGTGTGTATGTATATATATACATGTACACACACACACACACATATGTGTGTGTGTGTGTGTGTGTGTGTGTGTGTGTGTGTGTGTGTGTGTGTGTGTGTGTGTGTGTATTTGTACATATATATTGCACAAATGATATATTGAGACATGAACAAACATTGGTTAAACATTTTCAAAATGAAAGACAATGGTATAGGCGATAGTGAGGTAGAAAACCTTGAACCTGAAAGACAAAGGGAGCTTTCTTGAGTGTAGAGCCGAACATGTATGGGTGCCTAACCAAACGAAGACTCCAAAACAAACACAGTGCTAGGCATTAAGAATATATAGGCATTGCTAAGCATTAAAACTTGAAATGAAAATTGATCTATACTCCCAGGCATATAAAATATAGAAAAAACCCAAAAATTGAATTGAAATGACTTGACATTCATAAATAGTGTAAGTTGAAACCCTAGATATTGAGTTACAGGTTATTGTGACAAACATTGACATCACGTACAACATATTTGTATTCTGAGGCATAAAGAATATAAATGAAAAACCCAATGTAAACAACATCAGGGTGAAACCTTAGATATTTATAGTTTTGTGAAAAATATATGCATAACATACAACAAATTGGCATTTGTAGGCATAAATAATTAGTAGTAGTAGAATACCTATAACTTGATAGCGTGTTTTTGATGAGGAAAATCAAGTTTTGATGGGACCCAAAATCCATTACAAGAAGGTTTTGAAGGGACCTAAAACCCTTTACAAGGTAAATATGCTGCTAGAAAAATAATCTGAATGCCAAACCGCAACCCAACGACAACAACCAAACATAGATATTCAAATCAAACCATGTTGCAACAAACAAGTTTTGAAGGGACCTTAAACCCTTTACAACCAGGTTTTGACAAGGACCTTAAACCTTAAGAGACTAACAAACAACTTCCTGAAACAAACATGCAACAAAGAAAAATAGGGCAACAAGAGTCCCCATCAAAAAACAAGACCCTCCACCTTTTACATCTAGGTTTTATCAGGGACCTTGAACCCTTATGACTCTTGAGCACAACCTGAATCAACTAGGCATCATTAAACCAACCACTCAGCACAACCAAACACCCCACCTCGATAGGGGTATTCAGAAGAACAATTGAACACATCAATGCATCAACCATCTTGCAGCTCCAATCCACTTGAAAAGCCAACCCCACCTCCACCTTTAAAAGAGAGGGAACCCCTCTATAGGTGAGGATGATAAGAAAACCCTTACCACCAAAACCCCATCTCTCCAGGCCATACAAGTTCCACCTCAAAAGGAACCAATGCTCCACCTCAAAAGGAGAAATCTCCCCCTCTATAGGAAACAACAACTGAAGAAACAAATGGTTAGTGGCTTTAGTAGAAAGGGTAGACCTAACATCCCTTGGAAGCACAAGTTTCCTCCAAAAAAGAGCCCTAGGAGAGATAGGGATTAAACCCCCCCAACAAGCACAATAAAACCCCACCATTTGTTGCAACACCACCATCAACAACTCCCTCAAAAGGGAACCAAAACCGTCAGCCGCAAGCACCAAGTAGCTTCCTAAAACAACTTTCAACAACAACAACCCTTCCAACATCAGCAGCCCAACAGGAAGATAAAGGAAATCCTCACAGAAAAAGTTAAGAGAGCCAACCAATCCATTAAATACCCTGTCCTCCTTTACATGCCAGCCAATAATAAGAGATAGCCAACACTCCCAACACCCTCCTAAAAAAAGAAAACCATAACTCACCCCAAGTAAGGCCACAAATGACATAGGGATCCCACAATAGGCAAAGGAAAGCCTCCACAAAGAAAGGACTGTAGCATCAACAACAACCTCATCAAACAAGAGCCCACCAACAACCATGAGCTCCCAACAACTGCCCACAACAGCTACCAACATTAGTAGCGAAACTGCAGACAACAACCCTTCCATCGTCAGCAAAAGCCTCCACAAAACAAATCCAACAAAATAATGAAGCATAAAAATGAGCTCATCAACAACCAAGAGCTCCAAGTAGGAACCCACAACAAAAAATTCCAAAAGAAACCCTACTGTCGATAGAAAACCGACTACCAACAACAGTCCTCCAAGGAGAAAAGGGAAACCCGTATAGGAAAAAAGAAGGGAGCCAACCAATCCATTTAGCACCCCATCCTCCTTGACATTCCAGTGAAGAATAAGAGAAAGGAAAAAATCCCAATAGAGTCTTGACACAGGATAACCAAACCTCACCCTAGACAACAACAAGGAATTTTTTGCCAACAACAACCCAGAAACACCAACAAAACCATCTCCTAAAGAGATTCCAACTACAACCCAAAAGTTAGCCACTCATGACCCATCAACCATCTGCAACCCAACATCCAAGCCCAACCTATCTGCCTCATCCTCAGAATCAACATCTCCCTCCCCCTCTACAACCTAGTTGTCAGTCGCCTGCGACCCGTCAGCCATCCGCGACTTGGCGACCAAGCACAACCCATCTGCCTCTCCTCATATTCAACATCTCCCTCACCCTCTGCAACAGAGAAATTCCTACTCCTACCCTTGCTCCTGTTCCCGCCGCTTGCCATTGTTTTCCTTCCTAGATTGTATATATTAATGAGAATAGTATTGTTGTTAGTGCATAAAATGTGTAACTTGATAGCATGTTGCTATTGCTGCTTTTGCTATTTCTTCCTCTGCCTCCAAGGAAATTTAGATATGAATATGAAAGTGAGATGTGATAAATGAAAATTGGTGCAATGATTGAGTAATGCATTTTTGAATTTGTAAATCTCTTTATATGTTTAATGTTGGTTTGGTATGGAGTCTTTAATTTTTTTCCTTCTTTTTCAAATTTGAAAACTTGATTTGGTACCTTCAATTGCAGAGTTTGCATGCATTTGTCGCGTGCAATCCTTGTTTGCTTCTTAGGTGATTTTGGTGGCTTTAACACAATTTTTTTGGTGGTTGCAGGTAGCAAAATAGGAGAAGGCACCAATAGTTGTGCACTGGGATTTGATTGATGAGACACATTTGAATGATTGATTTTCCTTGAGTGTTGTATTGTTGGGAAAGTCAGATAGGGGGGTGAGTTCAATTGGATTTGGTGATGGAACAGTCTTGGCTCTTAGTTTTTCATGGCATGGGATCTATGAAAATATAGGTAGTGATGTAATGCAAGTAGTGATATTTAAGGGGAGTGTGGGTTATACTAATTTTATATTTTGGTTGCATGTTTTTATGCTATGGGCCATTGAAAAGAAAATTGGATTGTAAGATGGTGGTGTCAGATGTGCTTTGAATATTCTCTAATATGTAAGACTGCGAATAACTATTTGTGTTAGGGACAATATAAACCGATTATAATATAATTTTTGACGGTACATTTGTTGACTTTATGGATAAAAACTATTTTACAATTGGATATTAAGGTGCTCCACTATGGGGCCCATGAAGGACTACTTTTGTCCCCACTATATGACCCTGCACCAGTGTCAACCCCTCTCCCCTACTTCCTTCTATGTACAAATATTTTACCTTATGTTGTTTTCTAATTTTCAACACTACATAGATAATATACCATGTCATATCAATGTATTTTCTTATATGTTGTCAAGTATTATATATTTTATATACTAAAAGATAATTTGGATGGTATTTGATGTCTCTTTTTAATGCTAGATACAATATTTTATGACATTCTAAGACTTATTTAAAGGGTTTGAAGCATGAACTATTTCTTTGAGAGAAACCAAGCTACTAAATATTTGATTCATAGACATGTTATATTCTAGTTACAACTTGCATTTGCTTCCTGATTTCAAGCAAAGGTACATGCAAATTGGTTGTTCTACTCATTTTTGAAATATCATTTTTTTTTTCTTTCATTCTCAATTTTATTTGTACGTTTGTTGATCATTAACATCTACATACTTCTCTTATTGCAATAGGTAACTATTAGATTTATGATTATTCTTGAAAAGAATTTACAAATCTATTATTTTTTTCTATGAACTTTGTTCAATATTTTCTTTCTATAAAGACATTCATGCTTTATTACTGCTAACACTAGCATATTTGTTATAATCTCTCACTACCATTACTCTCTTTATTTTTCTACTTGTACCACTTGGATTGTGCGATTATGTTGCTTATCTTTTTGTACACACTTAGAGTAGCAATACATTTCTATAGACTAAAAATATATTGTTTTCTTTTTTACTATGCAATAGAATAATAATCAATAGATTTGGTTTATTATCATTCACAACATCTTAACTTAGACCTAGACACACATAGGTTAATTCTATTTTTATTTTGACTATTTGTGGAGGTTGAAAAATCAAAATAAAGGTCTAACATCATTTTGAAAAACTCTTATATATTCAACCCTTTCTCTATGCCTTAAATGTAGGTTGTTCACTGACATGTGTTTACATCTATTGTCATTTGGTTAAATCATATTTTGAACTTCTTTTTGTACTTTCATTCATTCATGTTTATTTTAATATTTTGAACTCTTCTAGTACATTGACTTTGTTGTTATTTCATTTGCTTTTGAGGACATTAGATAAATGTGCAAAAATATAAACATAACTATGACTACCATATCACTCTAAAATGTGTTTTTGTTCAAAACACCTTGTTTCTACATATTCCTCTCCATTACAAATTATTCTCACCATCTAATTTATAAACCAAATTTTCTTGATATAATTTAATTTAAATATCTTCATACACTTTTCTATTTACATAAACTCAATTTTATTGTGCGAGATTAAATTAATTAAAGTTTACAAACTTTATTTATTTATTTAAATAACACATTCCATAACATAGTTAATTATCTTTCCATTTAAAACAGCTAAAAATTTATATCAAAATTTCATTTACATTCAATTTTCTAAAATAATAATTTATTATTTAAATTAATTATATTTATCAATAATATTTATTTAGTTAAACCAAATAACTCATTAGAAAATTATTAGTCCTTTAGTCCATAAGATGTATACTTGATGATTAAATCATTAAAACAATAATAATGATTGTAGGTTTTTGCACCTCAATTAGCAAACAATAATAATGGAACATGCAGTTTCATAAATGAACATGAAGAACTAAAATTTTAAAATAATACTTACCAGCTAATAATTAAAGAAGAATAACAATACAAATTAGTAATAGTAAAAACAATGAACCAGCATATAGTTACGACCCGAAGAAACAAGAAACTAATAATTAAGCTGAAATCTCTTCAAATAGCAGATTCAAATCTTGACTTTAACTACTCATATGACCACAGGTTATAAAAAATAAGGATCTAGCAAGATAATACTAATTTCTTCATATAAAACAAAAATAAAAATTGTCCTCCAGAACCTCCTAGTTTTCCCTTGAAATTCAGCGTGTGGAATACAAGTATCACGGTCATATGACATGTGAATTTGAAGATTTGCGTGCTTTACAAGTAGAGATAATTTAGAATACATAAAATATCACGCTCCCGCATATGTTTTGGGAGGTGACATTTAATTGTGAGTAGTAGGTATGAAAGATCACACGGCCAAATCAATTGCGTCACCATTCTTTTCATGGACAGCCTGTCGTCAGTTTATTATATTGTTTATTTCGTCTTTTTCCAGTTGGATTGTTTTGTTATTATATTGGTGGGTTTTTTTTGGTCAGCGGCGTTATAATTTGGCTGTTTCTTAACTAGCATTTTGTGTGTATTTAATTTTTTTTAATTATATATATATATATATATAGAGATATATATTTTGGTTTTTGTCAGCCGTGTTGACAATTTAATAACTCTTGCTGGCGGCTATTGCTGTAACAGTACTTAATTTCTCGAATTATAATGAGTCATAAATTTAATAGATGTTTTAAATATATTTATTAATAAAATTTAGATATTTTAACATGACTTAAATTAGCACTTCTTTAATGTATGGTGCATGTTTACAAAACTTTGATGAGCTTCTGAACTTGGGATTGTTAATTCTTGATAACACCCCAGCAGGAGGACTTTAACTGGTAAGTAACAATACCACCTATAAACCATCGCCATGCTAATAAGGCCTTTTTGGCAGTATTATGGCTTTTATTTGAGAAAAAAGTCACAATTTTAATTATTTTATTTTGTCTATATTTTAAAAATGTAGTAAATATTAAAGTATTGTAATTAAATTAGTTGAATATATATGGTGAGGATGATAGTATGTTTTTTTATTACATTCACGAAGTTCAAATTTTTAAAAGCATGATTGGACCAGGTTTGACCTATGGATGATTTTGATGGACTAGATCCCCTTGCTCAACTTTTCTACTAAATAAAAAATAGTTAATTTATTAATTTATATATATTTTTATTGATGATAAAGTAAAATTAAAAAATATACATTTATTTTAGATTTTTCTTCATCCTTTTTTTTTTAATTCATCTACTATAAAGTCACTTAATATATTGAAACATCTTCAACATGGAGCACAATCTAGAGCAAAGTCACTTGACATGAATGCCAACAACATCAACACTAATGATCAAATTTGTGAGCACATTTGATCAATGAGGGTACAAGATCTATGATCACAAAAGCCTAACGAAGATTTGACCTTGATGGCCACAACACCACCACCACCACATAACCATCACACTATGAGATGAACCCATTTATTTAAAAATATTAGTCATATATTAAAAATATATTTTTAAAAAATAAAATAAAATAATTTTTAAATAAATATATTTATATATAAAAATAATATTTAATTTTGACATCAATTTATTATTTGTTAAAAAATAGGGAATAAGTTTATGCATTAATTAGATATATGGAAGGAAAATTTACCACCAACAACTCACGGCCATGAAAAATTCGCCATTAGAAAATTCACCCTCGAATAAAATTCACTACCAACAATTCACCAAGTTTTTGAAATATATATTAAAAAATATTGGTGAATTGCTAACGGTGAATTTTACTTGGTAGTGAATTTTCCATGGCTGGTAGTGAATTTTCCTTCGATGAATTGTTGGCAATGAATTCTCCTAAGCCATATATAATGTACACATATATTTATTCAAGGATTATTTATGTATAAGAATTATTATTCTCATATATATAATTATATAGTTTTTTGTTAATGTGTTAATTATTATTATTTTTTCAATAAAAGTGGTGAGCCACTATAGTATATTAATAATATATAAATAAATATACACATCTTGGTTCAAAGGGCATATTGACAGGAAAGAACCAAGAAGAAAACCTCTCATTATAGCCCAAAAAGATTCAAAATTTGTTCCGAATCATTTGTAGAGAATTACAAAATTGTCTGAGCGCTATTGGGGAACCATGACAAATTTTCAAAAAGCTAGCTATAGTACCGCCACCCTAAATTTTCAAAAAACTAGCTACAGTACTGCCACCCTAAATTGCCCAGCTGATAACCCCATTACAAAAGTGATACAAAATTGAGGAATGAATTATGCATTTGAAGCATCCTCAGATATAATAACTGCACCAAAAAACTGATATCTTTCAAACCTTAAATAAACTATATTCTTCCATACGCTCCACACAAATTAAATTTTGATCTTACACCTCAATTTGAAGGTCTTGTAGCTTTACTTGTCCAGAAAGAGGAATGTTGTGAGCAAAGAAGTCAAAGCCAACAAAAGGGATTTCTGCCTCCTCTATTTGATTCACAACTGCAAGTCGAGCCCTTGCCACTAAACCCTTATTCAATGCTTTTGAGCATTCTGCTAAGGGAGATTCATGAAATTCCTAAGTTAGCACCTGTTTGTTTGCTTCCATATGCATTTTTTCTTTTTTACTAGTAGACCAATTAAGAAATTGATGCTGCACAAGGTCATACAGAAAATATATGGCATAAAACTTTTCTTTAATTTCAAATTCCATTGAAACACAGATGCTTTTGGCATGTTTCTTTAGAGTTGATAAAATCACACAATCATTTCTAAATTGAAGCCCCAATCCGAGGACTTCAAATATTTCCTCAAACTCTGCTTGATCCTTGAAAAATTCATGAGGGTTCATAAATCACCAATATAACCTTCCCCATAAAACAGATTATAGTTTTGCACAACAAAAAACAAAGCATTCTTATCAATGAACTGAGGGTTAACAAATTTAACCACAATTTCTTCTAATTCCTTCCACGACTGGAGTAAATCCAAAGCATTTGATAAAAATACTGAAAGAACCTAGGAGGGAAAATTAAGCGCCGAGCTCTAGACCTGGTAATCTCAACACCCAACATTGCCTGAACAACATCCTCCGTTCACAAGGAATCTAACTTGAAAATGAGGCTTAAGTCCTCTTGAGAAAGGCTATTTTCGAACGACCTTTCCCATGGTTGAACATGGTAGGCAATTCTTAAATTCTAGGGGCAGAGAACCATACTGTCGGCCTTTCTGCACTTTAAACTCAAAACAAATTTTCTACCTAGATGCACCACCAACTTGCTTTAAACGAATGAAAAAATGAAATGATAAAGCACTTTTTTTTAAAGCCTTTAAATGCTACACATTTTTCAGGAACCATAATGGCTAATAAATCGTAGGATGTGAAGATAGATACAAGCAAGATCCATGAAGATATATCAAATTGTGCAAAGGAATTTCATTGAATTGCAAGAAATAAATGTGCAGTACTGCCACATGAAATTAGTACTTTAAGGATGTCGTCATGAAGAGTTGCAACATTCACTAGAGAGGTGGCAATTTTTGAAACAAATGAAGATTTCAATGACATATATGGCCAGTCCCATCATATCTTAATTACAACTTTAATTTGCTCATTAAAGCACATGATGGAATCCTAAAGGTATCAAGGAGGAAGCACACACCTCCAGGCAACAGAAAAATCTTTATCTTGTAAAGGAATATAATGCAAATTCCCAAGGCATCATTATTACTAGGTGATGCCAATTTTAGTAGCAAATTGTGAACTTAATGTGCATACACAACTTATTAGCCATCATGACTCCAAATGTTCCCAAGAATATTCCTCATGTTTTATGATTTGATTCTTGTTTGAGAAGGCTTGTCAATTGGGGGAAATCATTTAGTTCCCAAATATCTTGCAAATTTTTTAATTCTATTTCCTCACAACCTAGATTTGCAAGGAAATCTACAATTCCATTACCTTCCATATATATATGAGTGATTGTGAAGGCATTGAATTTGTTAATTAGAGCCCATGATTTTGTAAAACATAATTCAAATTCTAGTTTTGAACCTTTCTTGATCTGCATGCATTTATAATTATTAAAGAGTCACCTTCAATATGAATATTTGGGATCCCCAACTGTGATGCCACTTCTAGACCTGATAATAATGCTTGTGCTTCTGCATTGTTGTTTGTACAATAGGTTAGATAGAATGAATAAGCCGCTAATAGATCGCCTGATGAGTTATGAATACAAATACCAACTCCTAAATTTCTTGATTCAGATTTAGAAGCTCCATCAAAATTTAATTTAACAAAGTTTGCTTCAGGAGGAGCCCATTTCACTAGATTCCTATCAACTTTGTTGGGACAATTCTTAAGGAGACTTCCATTGAATGGAAGCTTTATGTTCTTCCAATTAGATAGAATGAAACTATCCCAATTTGTAAATGATGAGCTTGTTGTTTTCTCTTTCTGAACATAAGAGTTTACTCCTTCTGATACCACTTTTTCAATTTTAACCAAAGTTATCTCTAATGAGGATTTAGATTTCCTGAAGATTCTCATATTCCTTTCCCACCATATATTCCATAACACTATCCTTGGAATAATATACCATAAACATGAAAAGAAAGATGAATGGAAAAGTACTGGCCAACTCTAAAAAAGATCCCAAATTGAATTTGGTAGAGGCATTTTGAGTTCTAGATTGCTTTGAACAAAGGCCCAACATTGATTAGAAAAACTGCACTGGAGAAACAAATGATCCGCTGATTCATACTTCTTGATTACAAAGTGGACACTTAAAAGGTTATGCAATTTTTAACTTAACCAAACAATCACTAGTAAGAACTCTTTTCCGAATGGAAAGCCACGCGAAGCTACTCGCCTTGGGCAAGACATTATTGTTACAACAAAAGGAAAATACTCAGTGAGATTAAGAAAGAGTGTTTTAACTGACTAAAAGAGCATATCCTTCTTTAACAAAGTAGGATCCAAACTTCAAAGCTTCCCATATTATTTTATCTGGCTTTGAAGATAAGTACACTATTCTATCTTTCATAACGTTATAAAACAAATCAGACTGGTGAGGGGAAATGAGATTAGGTGGGGGTTATGGCAATTAAATTATTTTTTGTGCCTATAAATTTGGATATAAATCTTCCTTTGAAATGTACTTTTTTGATATGCAATAAAATATATTTCTATTATGTCCCTCTTGAGCCTAATAGTGGTATCATATTAGATTCATCATGTGAGGAAACTTGAAAAGGAGAGCACAGTGAACTCATTATTCAAATTTAAAGAAGGTAGAAGAGAACTACTGAAGGAAAGACCATATAATTAGACTCATGAAGGTATGCTGGTAAAGTTGTTTTAGGATTTTGATTGTGTATTTTTTTTGCATCAACATTTCAAATCACACTCCATGATCCATCATCAAGATGAAATAGAGAGCTAACTTAGGAGAAAACTTACACAATTGAAATCCACTATATGATGATGGATCACAAAGTGTGATCTAAAACATTGATGCAAAAAAAATTACACAATCGAAATGCAAAAATATTCTTCCAACATCATCTATGGATTGTAGAAACTTGCTATCCTCATGAAGGTAATCACCATTATGTTGCAACCTTTGTTGAGCATATGGATTCACTTTCCTTCAAAATTTAATGCATAAATATTAATTTTTCTTCTCAAGTGTTGAAATCATCTACTTGTTTAAATTCCATTAATGGGCTTTAAAATAGTAGTTTGAGCATTATTATTTATTTGTTCAACACGTTTTCATCAAATCATTTCATTTCTCATTGCTTGGCATGGTGTTTGCAACTTGTGGCTACATGTGGAAAATGACATTGCCTCAACTTGTGTCTATGTGTGGAAAATAATGAGAATCAATCAATATATGGAAGTGGATAAATTTGTAGCAATCTACCACATTTTGTAAAGAAAAGAAAACCAAATTGTTTTAAAGTACCAACTACTATTTGATTGGAAATATTGTTTCTCCTTGTAGAATATTTTGTATGTGATCAAGCATTCAAAATATCTTTTACAGTATGGTATAACTGCTAACCATATTTATAATTTTTTATTTGAGTTTGATTCTAGAAGCTTGTGTGGGGGTTGTGTGTGACATCCAAATGATGGTGACTATGCCTAAACCAAAGAATTTGGCTATCTAGTAACTTGTATACTTTTTCCATAAAAATGGATGTTTAGGCTAATACATTATAGACCAAAATAAGTATCATTTATTTACAAAATTTACATATTGTGGTATAGAAAAATGTATCCCTTTACATTTTCTCACTTGTTTGAGCCCTCCTAATTATTTAATAAACTTAATAATTCCTTAATTTAGTGTTGTAAAGTGCATCCGTTTATGCTTTCACACTTATTTAGGCCCCCCTTAATTAATTGAGATTAATTAGGCCTTAATAAGCCCTATAATTCATTTACATGCCCATTTAATTAAATTTTCCAAAGGGGAAACCTGACATAATTAATGCCAATACACAACACCTTACATTGAGCAATGTGTGTTTCGAGAGTTAGAGCCCGAGATCTATTTTCCCATGGGCAAATGGGTCTTCCCTAAGACCTTGAACCCATTTTTAAATTTGTTTTTGGCGATATTTTTATGATCCTAAATTCAAATTTCAAAGGCTGGCTTGTAATGTTTGAATTTCAGGAAATTAAGGATAAAATGTCTTCTCTGGCTAAAGGTTATTTTATCCGTTGCATTGAATGTCAGAGCACTGAGAACTTTCACCAAGAGAAAATATTGTTGTCAAAGCAAGGGAAAATTTCTTCATCATTTTGTTGCAACATTCAAGATCCATTTCTCTTCAGCTGTTGGCTATATTCAATCATGCATATTTTGGAGCTAACATTGTGAAGTAGGTTTCAAGATTCAAGCCAACATTCAAGTCAAAGATTCAAAGAAAGATTCAAGCATCA